>LGRX02006990.1:0-11342 GCA_001247695.2 Cymbomonas tetramitiformis
GCTCACGCAAGCGTCGCCCCAGCCGCTCACGCAGGCGCTGCCCCAGCAACCCACGCAGGCGCTGCCCCGACTGCGCACGCAGGTGCGGTTCCAGCGGCCCACGCAGGCGCTGCCCCAGCGGCTCACGCGAGCGTCGCCCCAGCCGCTCACGCAGGCGCTGCCCCAGCAACCTTGGCAAGCGCTGCTCCGGTAGTCCATGTGGGTGTCGTTCCAGCGGTTCACACGAGCGCTGCTCAGCTCAGTTACGTGGATGTGTTTCCCCAGCTGCCAGCACCCGGTAATCCTCCAGCACCGATGCCAGCGTCAGGTGACCTAGTCAGTCCAAGCTTAGTGACTGCGTTGGAGGCTCATGGATCGCAACTGCAAGCAGGAGTGCGTTCGGTCAGACAGCTGAGAGAGACGCATGGGTTACAACCTGCGGACTTGCCAGTTCACAAACCGGACCCAGCTGCACCCGCCAGTGGCTCAACCTCAGCACCTGCAGCCAGTACGTCATCCCGATCTTTTACCAGACCCCAGCATAAAGGCCCAGGAAGATTGTCTGAGCAAGATGTTCTCGGTAGAGTTCATAGAAGGAAAGGGCCAGATCAGAAGGTGAGGATACTGAAGTGGACTGAGGACGACAATTCCCTCTGGAGTGACCATAGTGGGGAGAGCGCTGGATCTCAGCGGAGCACCCCAGTTCGGCTGCAGTTGATAGCAGCTACCAGGAAGGAGAGAGAGACACTCGTACGTTGGTTTAATAATGAACCACGTACCCAGCCTGGCCGTCTGCAGTTGTACGCAGCCACTGTGACAAATCTGCGGGACCTGAAGGACCAAGTGAGCTCGAGGGAGTACGCTCGCATGTTGAGACATGGGGCTCTCAGACACGAAGGAGGAATTCCCATTAAGTTCTTTGCGGGAATTAACTTCGGACGAGCACGACCTCTGAACCGACGAGATGAGCACCCAGCTCAGAGCAACAGGTTTGCTGTGCTCCCTGAGGTTCCGTCAGATCAGTCAGCATCATTGGTGGCAGCACCCAACAACAGCCAGCCGGCCCAGCGGGGGTCCCCTGAGGATGATCCCAGCAGCAGCAGCGGTAGCGAATCGTCGCTCAGTGAGAAATCAGTATCGCCAGAGCGAGAGCGCAGATACCGCAGCAGCAGCAGTGACGACAGTGGAGAGCGGAGCAGAGGGCGGCGAAGATTCAAGAAGAAGAAGAAGAAGTCCAAGAAGCCCAAGAAGCGAAGCAAGTTCACTGCTGAGGAGAAGGGAAAGGCTAGGGCTGCTGTAGCGGCTGAGGAGAACCACTCCCTGACGGCAGAGATGGCGGTGAAAACCCTGTGAAGGACAAGGCTCTTAGAGACCAGGCCTTCGAGTGTCTGCCTGCGGAGAGACAGCGGGCTATAGCCAGTGCGAAGGCCGCAGGGGAAGACGTGCACTGGGAGCAAGAGGGGTGGGAAGCTATGATGGCTGCCCAGAGGACAGTGCTGCAGGAGAGGAGTACCCCTCACCCGTTGCCAGTGCGTTCCCCCACACCGAAGGACACAGACTTGGTGTGGTACGAACACACCAAAGCCCTACATCCAACGCTGAGTGAGGATGAGGCATGGCAATTGGCGGTGCATAACCACACTGGAGCCAGCACAGCGCAGACCTCGGGGACAGGAGGAGGAGTGTCGAGTTCAGTATCCTCAGCACAACCTTCGGGCTTGGAGACAGCAGCCTTGGAGGAGTGGAGATACCCTTCAGTGCCTATCACTGTGGAACAAGGTATCCGGGACCACGTGAGGGTGCACAACTCGGGGGTAGAAGAAGCTACCGCCATTGCAGCAAAGTATTCCAACTTAGCTGTGAGTTATGGGCACGCAAAGAACCATAGAGTTCGTGAGACCCTGCCCGGTCCAGTGATGCAGCTCATCAGCGACACAGGTCACCCGGTACCCGAAGGCGCAGGGTGTGTCCGGTGTGGTCGCTTACTGCGATCGCCCGAGGGCCAGATCCGGGTCACTCCCGGATTAATCTGGGATGTGATGTTGGGTTCCAACCGGACCTGTGTGCAGGTGCCTCTTTGTCAGGAGTGCACTAAACCCCCCTGGACAGGAGCCTTAGCTCAGCTGCCCATCATTCCCACGCCCGATGTGACAACGCCACAGTCTCAGCCGCGGAGTACTAGTGATCAGCAGCCCCCGCCAGATCCAGACCCTTCGCCCCACAGAGACGCGCCTGAGCAGGAACGTGGACCTCCGCCTCGCAGAGACGCGTCCGAGCAGGAACGTGAACCTCCACCGCGGTCAGAGACCGATCCAGCGCGGTTGGAGCAGACACAGCTGAAGAAGCTGGAGGCAGAGGACAGACTCCTGAGTACCTTACGGAAGCTAAGGGAGCGCATCACTACGTACACGTGTCCTCTAGATCAGGCAGCGGGAGAGAAGACATCTGGTCATTTGCTGCAACCGTTAAAACTTCTGATGAGGGAGCTGCAAGATTACTTCAAGGAGCCGCAGGTGAGGAGAGCGCTGGCCACGAAGAAGATGAACGAGGACGCCGATGGAAGTGAAGCCACGGTCACCACCGTCCCTGAAGAACTGCGTCTGATCATCAGGGATAGGGTGGAAGGATCGGTCCAAGGGCTGCTAAACCAGAAGGTTCTAACCAATCAGATGAATACGCTGGACGATCTGATCGGCACCCTCGCTCGATCTTGCATCAGCGACGCTCACCTTAGCATTCTACCCAGCATGTTGTCACGGTCTCGGCAGGCCTCGGGCAAGAACGCAGGAAGGAATGCGCGGACCTTCCACCACGCTCTAATGGAAGCGTTTGAGCTGATGGAATCCCTGCATAAGCACGGAGTCACCGGTCCAGTCAGCAGAGCCTCGTTACCCGGCATCTTCCTCAGTGGACTGACACCAGAGTTGCACGCGAGGGTTCATAAGGAGCTGTTGGGCAAGGTAGACTTTCATCAGTCAACTGGACCAGCTGGGTGGGAGGCGGAACTACTGCGCAAATACGTGGAGCAGGCTACATTGGAGGAGCGACGGGATCCGGTGGGACTGAAGGCAGCCAGGGACCAGTCTCCCTTTCCAGTGGCTGCGCTGGTTGAGTGCCTCGATGAGCACGTGGAGCAGTGCTATGCGCTACCGACAGCGCCGGCAGAAGTGGAGGGCAGGCAGCTGCCTGGATCGTCTACGTACACTGGTTGCAGGAAATGCAAATCTAAGGAGCACTTGGCGAGGGACTGCCCGCAGCAGCACGACCAGCAGAAGAAAGCTGCATGGGTAAAGTGCATCTGGGATGAGGCGTTCGAGACCCTGGAGAACTCTGGCGCAAACCCGGAACTTATGGAGGAGACATTCGCAGTCATCGCGCAGGAGAGGGGTTCAGATTTTGGCGAGGGAGAGGCCGCGGGGGCCAGTTCCTCTCCCGGTCGCAAGGCATAGGTCCCGGAGCCAGCAGGGGGAGTACTCCGCCCCTTGCTGAGGCCGACAGGAGCGGGACCAGGCCTCTGGAGGAGAGGTCTGTGAGGGGGCGACATAGCCAGCCCTACCGGTGGAACACCCATTTCAGAGAAGACCACCGGATGAGGTATGGCCCGGGACCAGCCCAAAAGGCAACCGAGAAGCTGAGGCGAGCTGTGAGGTGGTTGAAGCGGACTCCCCCGGTTACTGTGGTGGCTCCAAGCGAGATGGAGCCAGAGGTGGCACCAGCGCAGGCATCCACCCCAACAGAGGTACAAATCAGGTTCCCTTTGTTCGGGCAAGGAAGTCAGGGACACCCGTGCACAAAAGGTGTGTACCAGCGCGCCTTGCAGCCATCAGGTGCCAGAAGGGTGAGGTTCAGGGAGGAGGCAGCACCCCGGCAGCTCTTTGGACGTGCGCTGCGACGACGACTGGACCGTGCCAAGCCGCCGCCGCTGTCGCGAGCACAACAGCGAGTGCAACGTGACAAACCAGCAGCGTGGGAGGCAGCCAGGACACTGACGAGCAGGCGGCGGGAAGCAGAGGTGCATCAGCACAGAGTCAGGAGTGCCATGGTACAGGTGAAGGGCCGCATAGAGCACCTGAGGAAGATGATGAAGGTGAGCAGGGAAACGGCGACCGCCAGACCAGCACCCTGGCCAGATGATCCAGCGCCGGAAGACTCCATCACCAGGTCTGCCCGCTGGACTGCCCTGATAGCGGAGGCAGGCACTTACCACCTACCCGACGACAACTCTGACGAAGAACTGAACCCGCAGGAAGTGGAGCCAGGTTTGCACAAACTGGCCAGCATCAGGCCGGACATAGGCGTGGACGCGGGAGCGGGGCGTTGGGGAGAGTGGCTGGACGAACATGTGCTAGCTGCCATGGATGCGTCCGGGCCCACTCTCATGATCTTTTGGGCGTGGATTGGCAAGGTGAGAGTGAAGGTCCTCATCGATACCGGGGCCTCCTCCAGCTTCACATCCCTAGAGACTGTGAAGAAGCTCAAGCTTCAACCATCAGTCCATGAGAAACCAATGCGGGTGCAGGTTGCAGATGGCACAGTCTACGACGCCAACTCTTGCATTCGGCCCAAGCTCACGGCGGAGACGCGGAAAGGAAGTTATGCCAAGCAGGTAACTCTGCGAGTGATGCCCTTATCCTTGGGAGTGGACGTGGTGCTGGGGGGTGACTGGTTACGAGCTCAGCGGCGGATCACCTTTGACTACGCACAGTATGGGAGTGTGCGGTTTGGCCATGGGTCACAGAAGGTAGTCATTGCGGGATGCAATCCAGGGTCGTCATCTACAGGGTCTGGGCAGGCCATGGGACTGGTAGAGGCACAGCTTATCAGTACTAAGCAAGCCAGGAAGGACCTGCGAGCCTTGAAGAATAGCGGCGAGGAGGCGTACCTGATGTATCTGGCTCCAGATGGCACATTTAAAATGGAGGCCACCGACGACCCCAACTCTCCCTTAGAGGCCTCTGCAGCCCTATCAGAGTCATCTTCATCCTCATCATCGGAAGCAGAGGGTGACAACGCTAGGCAAAGGGGGGGGGAAGTTACCTCTGACGAGGAAGGCTGCAACAGCGACAGCACAGTAGCAAGCATAGCCACCCTAATCTCCGACAGCAGTTCGTCTGAATCTGAACAAGATGCAACAGAGCAGGAGGACTGAGCTCAGGAGCAGGTGTGTGCTCTGCGACCGGCAACGTGCCCCACATCAGCGCAACCCGCTGTGCGAGACTGGGGACCTTACCCCACAAGGGCCAGATGGGAGGCATTCCAGATGCTTCCACGAGAGCGCAGGGAGCAGGCTGCACAGCACCACGCGGAGGAATTGGAACCTGAGTGGGAAGAGGAGGCATACTGTCTGTGGAAAACAGGGCAGGCTCTGCGTCTGCAGCAGGAGCAACGGAGGAGCAGAGGGGTGAACCACAGGAGATCGCGCAGAGTTAGCGAGCCAGTACTGGCAGCACCTATAGCAGCTGAGGCAGGGCAAAGCAAAGATGGGTATAGCTGTTTCAGGAAAGAGGCACCAGCTGCTGCAGCGACACCTAGTGAAGACGAGCAGAGCAGCGGCGCGGATGGCAAGGTCAAGCAGCACGAAGGCGAGACCAAGGAGGCTAAGCAGGATGAGGAGGACGCAGAGGTACCACAATGGATCCTGGACGAGCTGGTGAAGCTGAAGCAGTGGTACCAGGACGTGGTGGGCATGGAGCTCCCTAAGGGCGTCGTGGACCGCGACCACAAATCGCCGCTGCGCGTGGACCCCGAGTACCGTGATGGCGCACGGCACAAGAGGTGCTACAAGCTGTCCATGGAGGAGTTACGACAACTTCGTGGGCAACTGGACGAGCTCTTGGCAAAGGGATACATCCGTCCCTCGTCTTCACCTTGGGGCAGTCCAGTCCTGATGGTGCCCAAGCCCTCCAACCCCAAGGAGCTGCGACTGGTGATCGACTATCGCCAGATCAACGAAATCACTGTGAAGGACCGTTACCCTCTCCCTGACGTACAGTCCCTCATTGATGACCTCCAGGGAGCGACTATCTTCTCCACCGCGGACGCTCTGTGGGGATTCTGGCAGGTGCCCATGGAGGAGGACGCTATCGAGAAGACAGCGATGACCACGCCGTTCGGAGCTTATGAGTGGCTGGTTATGCCCATGGGGTTGTCAAACAGTCCTTCTTGCTGGCAGCGTATGATGCAGAGCTACCTAGGACATCTCCCATTCGTAAGGGTGTTCGTGGACGATATCATGATCTTCAGTAAGAATCCAACTGAACACCTCGATCATTTGAAGCAGGTGCTGGAGGTCTGCCGTCAGAACAAAGTCCGGCTGAAGGAATCAAAACTGCGGTGCTTCAAGCGCTCGGTACGGTTCCTCGGGCATGTAATTGATCGAGAAGGATGCCGACCCCAGCAGGACAAGATCGCAGCAGTAAGGGATTGGCCCAAGCTGGAGACGGTCAAGCACGTGAGACAGTTCCTGGGACTAGCTGGGTTCTACAGGCGGTACATCCAAGGATTCTCTGACCTGGCGCACCCGCTCACCAAGCTGACCAAGAGCTTAGTGCCCTGGGAGTGGGGCCCAGAGCAGGAGCGAGCATTCGAACGGTTGAAGCACGCGCTGACCACAGCCCCTACGTTGATCCTGCCAGATCAGAAGGCAGCTCACAACGGCACCAGTCCATTCGTCGTACAGACGGACGCTAGTGCGGTGGCACTGGCTGGGGTACTGATGCAGGACCTGGGGAAGGGCCTGCAGCCGATCGCCTTCGAGAGCAAGCAGTTCTCGTCTGCTGAGCAGAACTACCACGCAGGTGAGCGTGAGCTAGCCGCCATCCACCACTGCACTACGCAGACTTGGAGACATTACCTGATATTCACGGAGTTCAGGTTAATGGGGGATCATGCTCCTCTAAAGTGGTTATTCGCACCTGGACGGGAGCTCAGCCGACGCCAGGCTAGGTGGTACGAGGACCTGGTGGAGGTGGGCGTGCATGCGATGGAGCACGTGCCAGGGCGCACGCTGGTGGTGCCGGACGCGGCCTCTCGCCGACCGGACTACGTGCAGACGACAGCGCGAGACGGGCTTAAGGAGGCGGGGTATGTGGACCCGAGCACCGACCAGCCTGTATCCGCGGAAGAGGGCCGAAGAGCAGCGGGAGCTAAGGGGAACCCAGCAGAAGTAACCAAAGCTAAGGCTGAGGTGAACGCAGCGGTAAAGGAGAAGAAGATGGGGAAGGAGGACCCTAGCTCTCCGTTGGACGCGGGGTTCAGTTCAGCAGACGAGGAGGACGAGGAGTACCCTCCAGTGAACCCTCCTGTGGTAACTGGGAGTTACTAAGGCATTCCAAGAAAGCAGGCTCAAGGATATCAGGTATTGGAAACTCCGAGAGAAGGAAGAGATGCAATACTTGTTTGCTAAAAATGTCTCGGCTTTCCTCGATAAAGCATTAGGTAACAAAAAGGGAATGGAAAAGGGTGCAGCTCCAGAATGTGATAGTAAAGGTGAAATACCGGCTACAAAACAGGAAAGAAACAAGCAATACTCAAAGAATATAAGGAAAACAAGCTTTTCTCCACCAGACCAAATGCCCCTAATCAAAACCCACCTTGGTTGGATTCGATTCTTGAGAATAGCCCTAGACTCCCGCAGCACGCCATTGAGCAGTTAGCAGGGCCTATACTGATGACTGAACTTGAGTCAGTTTACGGCACGTGTGGGGTATCCACAGCTCCGGGCCCATCAGGAATGCACTATGCCCAATGGATACAAGGGCCCCGAAACCTCCAGGAGCTTATACTTGAAATGTTCAACAACATACTGAGAACTGGATCCTTCCCGAAAACAGCAAAGGCAGGCTTCATTCAGCCAATCCCCAAAGATCCAAGCAAACCATGCACATCAGACAATTCCAGACCGCTCACCATGCTGGAAACAAGCATGAAACTTTTCAACTCAATCATTGCAAACAGAATAAAGAAGGCCCTAACCACACATCCGGTTCTTTTTCCAATACACGATGCCTTCCTCCCTAATAAAAATATCGAAGACTCCTTGCAAGTCCTTAATGAAGTAATATCAGATGCCAACAGGTTCGATAAAGAGCTGCATGTGGTTTACCTGGATCTTAAACAAGTCTTTGATCGGGCAGAATTCTGGATGAGTAAGCTTGCGCTGGAAAAAAATAGGACTACCAAACAACATCATCTCCATTATCTCTGACATAACAACAGACGCATCCAGATCAGTCCTCACATCTGAAGGGTTGACAGATGAATGGATGCTGGAGTGCGGAGTTCCCCAAGGCGAAGTCCTCAGCCCACTGAGATTTGTGGCTATTATGGACATTTTAGCTATATGGCTGGCGGAACGGGCAAACGGGAAGAACCCAATGAAAAAGAAATACGGATATACACTGGAAAAGGCAATGGGTGCACACAGAGAACCAAGAGCAACATCGCCCCAGAAAAATAGGAAATGGCTGGACATGAACTCACCACCTAACATCTTTGCTAGATTCTTTTGTGATGACATCATACTGATAGGGCAAACCAAAGAAGAGGCGCAAGATACGCTAGGGGTGATTAATGAATTTATGCAATTCATCGTACACCCAGTAGCTTGAGTTCGCACAGCGAGAAGAACACAACAAAAACGTAAAAAACCAAACGTAAAATATTGCCTGCGCATACCACACCGATCAACAGAACAGTTCTCCCTTCGAAGAAACTTTCATGAAATGTGAACGTCAGTACAGAACTTTCTTGCTGCATGAGCATAGTGTTAACGAACGGCGAACGATAATGACAGAAATCCGCGATGTCGACGACGAAATAATATGAGGTAATATCTCTGAAAATCAGAATTTGCTGAGTCGATTGCGACACGAGCCACTATCGTTGTACAACTTATATATTCAGTGTCGCGATCGAGAGGCGGAAATCACGTTCCGTTTCCAGCGCGTGTATCCCTTCCCTTTCAAATTTTACTCCTTTCCGGCGAGCCGATTGACCAGAAAGAGAGCTAAGAAGCCAGATGACGGGGAGAATGTGACTTTAGCACGATGTGTGGCGCACGATTGGGAAAGAAGCTGAATGGAAGTAGTTGGAAGACAGGGTAGCTCCTTACGCCCATGGTTCTGTCAAAATCAAAACACGAGTAATCGTATCCTCTTCGTTCGCGTTGCGACAAACTGCGTCCAGAAGTTTAAATTTCGTACCCAAGGGACCGGCACTATTCTCACAAGTTTAAAAGCAAGCATACAAGTCCGTGTTTTAAGAGTTATGGTTAGAGTGGAAAGAATCCCAGGCCAAGCCGAAGCTGTCAACATCCCCAAAGCTCTCACAGTCCTAAAGCGCGTCTTTACACCCGAAACGAAATCTGCCTGTTCGCTCGACGTAAAATGGTCGGTTTGAGTGAAGTCAGGCATCAATATTATTTTTATGTTTGTTGTTTCGAATACATTCGAAGGTGGAATGAGTTCTTTTTATATTGCAATCGAAAGCAAGGGTGGTATTCAAGCAATCTGCGATTTTACAAAACAATGCTCCGATTATTGGTAATACATCGCAGCGATTGGGATTTCCGAGCTGTAAATATATGATTGATCGTGATGATTACTCTGGAATCCAAAGTAAGCACCCGTGTGAAGGGCCAGACGATTAGATAGCCAGCAAATCGATTTCAACTTTTGTAACAATAATTATGCTTATTACAAATGGATTATAGAAATAAAACTAATTGCCGCCCTTGATCGAACGTTCCTCGTGCTTTATAGTGTTGTTGCATCAATCAAAGATTGTCCCTTCCTACAACGGTCGTGTAATGGCTCATAGTCAAAGTAATAATTTTTTATTACAGTTTTTATCACGAACTTACTTACCATGTTATGCGATGACGAATACTCCAAAACGCACCGATGCTTTTCAAACCATTTTCAATACGGCAGACTGATATAAACGCAGAAAAATACTGTGAAAGGTGGGACGTGTCCGCAGTGCACTACACTAACAAATAACCGTTCCCGAAGGGACAGATTGTGTGCGTGACCACTTCCACGACTCGTATATGCTGAGGTCTATAATGGCAAATTTCCAGCTTTTGCATATCGCGCAACTTTCGGGAGGGATTAGTGTGCACCTTTTACACTGGGTTTTGGAAGCTATAAAATAATATGCAGAGACCCAAGATCACCCGAGATTCGCTACTTATGACACTTTCGAACTCTCGAAGAACTTGGGAAATCACGAAATACGCCATTATTTGACCCTAAAAGCTCTGATTGGGGTCCTGTAACATTTAATGTGCACGAGGGCACAAATTATAGACTATCGATTCTCTATGATTCAAAATGCCAAGTAAACATGATAATAATCCGTCGGCATGCCTTAATGTCCCAATGAAAATTGGATAGTTTACTTCAGCATATTTGAGTCGCGGAACATAATCCTGGCGTTTACATCACATTAGTCTAGATTTCCAACACGAGCTGGCATGTGTTTATTCAGCCCGCCCAATGTGCCTTGCGGGAGCGCAAGATTACCCTACTCGTTCGGTCTAAGCGATCGTACTACAAAAGAGCAGGGGTCACGGCATCTTACGTGATGCAATGACAAATTACTTAGTAATCAAAGCATCACACACAAGGTGAAAGCCGAGATCTCGAGAACCATCTCGGCCAACGATGACACTAGATGTCCACCTCCACAAGGCCTTGTTGAGATCTGGAGATCGGCGATGCTGGTACACAATGGACTGCAACACAACAAAATTTCAATATGTACCTATGTGGTGACTGCTTTTGAACACCATGCAAGGTGAGCACATGAATTAATGCCCAAATAACAGTTCACTACCAAATGCATGATG
Source organism: Cymbomonas tetramitiformis (assembly GCA_001247695.2). Classification (NCBI taxonomy): domain Eukaryota; kingdom Viridiplantae; phylum Chlorophyta; class Pyramimonadophyceae; order Pyramimonadales; family Pyramimonadaceae; genus Cymbomonas; species Cymbomonas tetramitiformis. The sequence continues at coordinate 10,832 of LGRX02006990.1, forward strand.
CAAGCATCATAATGATGCATGCAAACCTAGAATTTTCAAATTCTCCTAGAGCTAATACTGCAGTACTGAACACTGTCTTCAGTTACCTATTCCTAACTGGTTCTTAGCATGGGAAGTGCTTTGAACTGGTAGCGCAGTGCATAAGGTAATTGTCTCTAGAGAGTGACACAATTCTGCATATGCATATACCCTCTAATTCTAACACATGCTTTTTTTGACAATGCGTTCTTCATTAAAAAACATTCTGTTGTCTTCTCATACTAGGTTGGATGAATGGAGCACCCTGAGGGTACAAATAATAACCCTAAGGCTCACTCAGATGGGAAAGCAAGGCGACGGACTAAGTTTAATGGCTTTTTTTTCTCCGGATCCGCAGTGTCTGAGTTGTTCACATCTGATTCAAAGGCGACAAGACTGTGACGCCCTCCGCAGGCAAGGCCCTTGACGCGGCCGAGTTCAGGATGGAACTGCACATATACTGGCATGCACTCATCCTTGGTATGGCCTTGCC
>LGRX02006991.1:0-30841 GCA_001247695.2 Cymbomonas tetramitiformis
GGGCATACAGAGCAACCTAGGGGGCATGCGTTCACTGGGGCATGGGGAGTACGGACCCTGGGGGCATGGGGGATACGGTCGCTGGGGCATGGGGAATACGGTCACTGGGGTATGGGGGATACGACCACTGGGGCATGGGGGATACGGTCACCGGGGTATGGGGGATACGGCTCTGGGCTTGGGACACCGGGGCATGGGGCATACGGTCAATGGGCATGGGGGATACGGTCACTGGGGCATGGGGCATACAGAGCAACCTAGGGGCATGCGTCATCGGGCATGGGGGTACGGACCCCGGGGCATGGGGGATACGGCTGCCGGGCATGGGGGATACGGCCACCGGGGTATGGGGATACGACCACTGGGGCATGGGGGATACGGTCATTGGGGCATGGGGGGATACGGTCACTCAGTACGTATGGAGGGTACGGTCACGGGCATGCGGACACCGGGCATGGGGCATACGGTCACTTGGGCATGTGGATACGATCACCGGGGCTTGGGGAACATGGTCACCGGGGAACGGGGCATGTAGGGCATGGTCACTGGGGCATGCGGACACTGGGGCATGGGGCATACGGTCACTGGGGCATGGGGGATACGGTCACTGGGGCTTGGGGAATACTCACACCTCGGCCGACGGCTCGCCTGTTTCTGGATCAAAGACCATGGCTCCTTCAGCAATGCGAACAGTGCGCCACGCTGTCTGCACGTCCTTCGGTTTGACGTTCTGGTTGTTCCTGTACTGGAAACGAAGAAAATCACGAAGAATAGGACTAATCTCTGGCCGAAAGAACCCAATACGGGTGCCGTCTGTGGTCCTGAGATCGTGAACAGAACATTTGGGAGGGCAGGTGCTGATACAGTGGTTCGCGTGTTCCATGTTGACGTAGGTTATTGGAACAACCGGATACTCGGCACCCAAAGAGGAGGCAACTGGCACGCCGATCCGAAAGGAGGCAGAGCAGCCACAAAACCGCGCAGATCTGTTGTGTTTGAGCTTTGTGGCGGGACGTGGAACAACGCCTTCTGGAGGGGGAGCGCATGCAGCTTTCGCAGCTTGGCGTTTCCGCCATTCGGACTGGAACCCGCAACGACATGCGTAATGATGTTTGTAGGGCCAACCATCATGCGCTGGACGAGGTTTAGCTAAACTGCGGTCCGTTTTGGGAGGTTTCGTATATGGTTTTGTCTTGGCGCTGGCGTCGTTTCTAACGCGCACAATGTGAAACTGGTTCGGATTAGGATCACTGGAAGGTGATCCGTAGTTTCCTTCGCCCCGGACAAAATCCTGTACGCGAGACACTGGAAGGTACGTTGTTGGGAGCAGTTTTGGTTTAGCTGATCGCGGTATGCTTTCCCAGGACCAGTGAAGATCGTGGCGAGAAAGCGACCCCCAAGGGATCCGGTATTCTAGAGAGCCAGCGGTGCCAATAGTGAACATGGTATCGGCAAGGAGGTTGGGTGCGTCGGGCTGTAGGTTGGGGCATGTAGGTTTAGAACCCGCTGGTTCTGTGCTAACCTCCGCGGTGTTGGCATGCGCTGCAACCAGATGCGACGCAAAGCCGAACATCGCGCGTGAACGCCCGCTAAGGGTTAGGCGTGAAAAGAAAGACATGCCTTAGGAGTAGGAAAGCAGAAGACACCGGACCGGTAGAGGCTAGACACTGGTCGCTGACCTATTGGGTAACGAAACGCCCCACGCGGACGTCGTACCAAGCTGGAATGGTCCACTTAGGTACACCGTGTTGGTTGTAGAAGACCCAAAAGAATCCGCAATCTCTATTTGGTGGCAGCCAGCGCCGAAGCTGCAGTCTGAACGCGAGTGGAAGATGAATAGAACCGTCGTCTACATCTAATGAGTAGAACTCTAAGCGCCAGGGGCGAATGCGCGGAACCGCATAATTTCTGGTTTGTCGTATAGTAAAAGGATTGTGAGGACGAGCAGCTTCAGCTTCAGGATTGGGGGGACGCAGTGGTATCGCCATGTAATACAAACAAAATGAATGCAGGGCGGCTGTTTTTTGGAAGCATTTAAGTGCTGTGAAGTGAAGATTTCGCGGGAAGAATGGAATCTAGGGAGCGGTCGTTTAGATTTCGCCAGAAATCGCCGGCGACACGAGCGTGGCAACGCTTGTGTCACGCCTTCATGCGGTCAGGTCGCGATTTCAGGTCACCATGACGCGATCGGGCCATGACATCCTTCCCACCTGGTGTCCGATAGGCTTTATCGTCTTGGGGCTCAGGGCACATATCATATGGGGATTGGCCGGCCCGGGGCCGAGAGCAGCGCCCAAAAAGAGCTCCAGGCCGAAAGCGGGCCGGTCGATTTTTCATCCTTAAGTATGGAAAACATTTGAAAATTAGCAAAAACACGTGTTTTTCTTGATTCCGGGCCGAGAGTCATTCTAGGAAGATATGTGCCCTGTTGGGGCTCCGTGCGTATTGGCAAGGTTCTCCCAAGAGTCTCTGGACCCGAAGCACGGCGACGATGATGCGGCTGATGGGTTACCACACCCTCGTCAGGAGAAGTATCGGTGTGAGGAATCGGTTCCATCAGCGGTGTCGGATACAGTCGTTGGGAGACCACTCTCATATCTGTCGCCACCGCCCGCTCTGCAGCCGCCATGCGCTCTCGCGCTGCCCACCATTCCCTAGCGCGTGCCTCCGACGCAGGGTCAGCTCCATATACTGGAGGTGGAGGCGGTGGAAAGTAAACGGGTAGTGTCCATGGATCCCCGTAGGTGGTCGACATCGGCGCGGGAGTGTACGGGGCGTGTGTCAACACGCCTGGGGCATGGGGTAGCGGCGAGCCTGTGGCATAATGGTGTGGCATGCCAAAGGGTTGTGGCGGCATACTGGAGGCATAGGGAAAGCCCGGGGCATATTGGAGCTGCGGTTGCATGCTCGTCGCGTGCGGGGGCTGGCGCGTCGCATGCTCGGCCTGCCAGGTTGCATGCTGGGGCTGGCGGGTTGCATGCTCAGCCTGCCATGTTGCATGCTGCTGCACGCTGCCCCAACCACCCTCTTGTTGTTGAAACACAAAAGGAGGGGCTGGGGATGGGCCGTGCAAGAACTGGCCCTGAAACATGCTGGGTTGCATGCCGGTTGCATGCGGTTGCATGCCGGTTGCATGCGGTTGCATGCTGGTTGCATGCGGTTGCATGCTGACGGGCGCGCTGAAGGGCACGCCGAAGGGCACGTCCGGAACAGGTTGATAAACGTCGACAACCTGCCCAGTACTGACCCCTGCGATGGAAGCGATCGGTGGAGAGGGGTCGGAGGGGGTCAAGGGGAAGGTGGTGGTGGAAGGGCCCGAAGGTCCCGGTGCGATGGAAGCGGTTGGTGGAGAGGGGTCTGAGGGGGTCAGAGGGAAGGTGGTGGTGGAAGGGTCCATGGCGGTGGTGGAAGGGGGCGGAGGTCCAGAAGAAGACATCAGAAGTCAACTGTCGGTCAACTGTATGACCGTTATGACAATATGACCACTATGACAGTGTCAAATATGGCCGTATGGCGTTTCCAGAAATTAATTCCAAGAATACCAGTCCAGTAGAGCCAACATACTGCCAAAAGCTGTAGAGAACTTAGCCAGAAGGTATGAAGAACTTCCCTAGAAGATGGGAGATACTTTCACCATACTTAAGGCTGATAGGCTATTTTTAGCAGCTGGTGAGGATACAAGATCTGGCCCCAAACTTGCTCAGATTGTTAACAAACTAAAAAGATACTTTTTATTTGTACTTCTTGACAATAGCCTCCGGCGGCTTTGCTTAGTTATGTTACTGAGAAGAGCTCACTGTCCCCCCCCATACTCAAGCCGCTGCCGGCATCCAAGACTACCAATCTGAGCATCCGCAACATCTGAAGAACATCCAGGAAAAAGCGAGAACGCGGGTCCACCAAAGACGTCCACGCGCATATCTTGCCAGCTTTACAGCCGTCGGAGTGGACCAGCCTCGAACATTCTCAAGATCAAGTCACAAATCTCGCCCAGAGCCTTAAGAAAAAGCAATCCGACGCAGATCTTAATAAAATCCTTCACAAAGAAGATCTCGCAGCGAAACTTTTCCGCGTTTATAGTGCACGTAACGCGCGCAATTTGAGCCGCCGAACGCAAGCAGAGCTAGCTCAAAACGCAAAAACGAAAAAGTCGCCCAAGTCATCTTGCATTCGCATCTCTGAAAGTCTCCACAGAAGATCTTCAACCAAACCCTTCACAAAGAAGGTCCCATAGCGAAACTTTCCCGTGTTTATAACGCACGCACTGCGCGTATTTTGAGCCGTCAAACGCAAGCTGAAGCCGCTCAAAACGCAAACACAAAAGTCGCCATCTCCAACATCATGTAACTCGCAGATCCCACAGGTCCATAGAACGTCCCCATCATCTGAGAACCAATTTGTACCAGGCACACTCCTGATAACTTAAACATATTTCTTTTCTTTATTTTCTTCTTTATTTTCTTTCTTTCTTTATTTTTATTCTTTTTATCTTATTTGCTGTTTTTGGTTGTGTAGCATAGGCTTCTAGCCTTATAATCCACTGTTTATTTGCATGACATATACTGGCTACGCAGCCTAGTAATACTATCACTTTATTTTCGATATAATGTATGGCCGCGGACCTATAACATTTATATCCCTATGTTCAGTCTTGGCATCATGCCCAATCCTAACACGTAAAACTTGTACAATTCTTTCACTTGTTCAACACTAACTGAGGTTCACTTTTCCCAAGCTTCCCCTTTCATCATGTTGCTCTTTAACTCACTAGCAGGATTCCTAGATTGACATCTGTCATCGGCCAATTACCAGCAGCCCATGCCTGATTCTGTTACTCCTCCACCAATCATCAGGCAGATCATGATACTTGTATTGCCATTGCAGATATAAGGCTGCGGAATTACCGGTAATTTTGAAACGGGGTCGGGTAATACCGGGTATTTACCAAGTAATACCAGGTAATTTTACCAGGTAATCGCTAGGGGGATCAGGTAATACCAGGTAATTACATACTTAAAAAATTACCAGTAATTACCCCAAAAAATTACTCCGCAGCCTTATGCAGATATTCTCCTGGAATCTACCATGAATCATTTCATTACAGATCTTCTCCTGAAATCTGCTTTGTCATCGATTATTTTCCCCACTCGCTCACTTATGTGAATATCCGATAACTCCCCATTATTCGCGAGTGGGGCATACGCCTCGGGGCATACCCATGGGGCATACGCCTCGGGGCATACCCATGGGGCATACGCCTCGGAGCATACCCATGGGGCATACGCCTCGAGGCATACCCATGGGGCATACGCCTCGAGGCATACCCATGGGGCATACGCCTCGGGGCATACCCATGGGGCATACGCCTCGGGGCATACCCATGGGGCATACGCCTCGGGGCATACCCATGGGGCATACGCCTCGGGGCATACCCATGGGGCATACGCCTCGGGGCATACCCATGGGGCATAGCCCTGAGCTGTCCGTGCCTCCCGGTACACCTCTAAAGTCCCACTTGACGTTGACGGCTCGAAACTTTTCGGTACGCACTTGAAAGGCGAGCTCACTGGAGGGAGGAAAGGTATACCTTTACTTCAACTAGATTTCTTCGTGAACAACCGAACTTGGTCGGAGGCTGGGAAGACTACTTGGAAGGGACTGAGCGACGTTTACGGTAAACAGAATGTTCTGGCTCGTTCAATGCACTGCCTGGGTGAATATGATGTCTGTAAAGACGAGGAGTGTGTGTTCTTTCAAGTTGGAGGCAAACACTTCGTGAAGCGAATGTCGCGCACGACCGGTAAAAACGAGGAGGACTTCCTTGGGCACACGGTATATATTTCTGTTTTCGTGAAACACAAACCTTTGTTTCCACCGATAGCTTGGGTAGCTTCCTAAAATAAACTTCGTGCTTTACAGGTGCATGGTCCGGCTTGCCCCAAGTGCCAAACCCCTACCGAGTACGTTGCTTGTTCCGCTCGTGCCATCGCTGCACGTGTCGAGCTGGAGGACGTAACAGGGTGTCTGCTATTTTTCGAGCACAAGGGTGTGCACACTTGCACTCCTGTGCAGAAAAAAGGGAAAGCAATTCTTTCACCCGACACGCAGGAAGCGATTGCGAAAGTCGTGCCGACTTTTGGGAACGCTAGTGGAGAAAAACTGAAAGCTGCCGCGACAATGGAAGCCTTCCAGAAAATGCTTTCCTCTGACGAAGGGTCCCTGGAAGATGTCTTCAAGGTTGCGAGGGAGGTTCAAGACCAACGCGCAGTCAAAGAGGAAGTCGTCCTTAAAGCCAAGGCGAACACCGGGAAGCGCCCCATGCAGAAGGATGCGGACATCGAGTGGGGAGAACTGGATCGCATGTTGAAGAAGAAGAACTTGAGAGTCTTCCACTTCGACCGCCATCCCCTCAAGGTCTTCATGTCTCCTCTGGACATTTCATGGTGTCCGGCTGAAATCATGTTGCTGATGGACCGGCGCATCGGCAAACCTCCCTTCAACACCGCGGCATGTTACTCCGATGCGGGGCATAGTTGTGTGAAGAGTTCAGCAGTTGAGCAGGTATGGTTTGTTTTCACCTCCAAGTTTCCAAAATAGCACGTTGTTACTCAAAACATTCTGAGAATAAATGTCTTCGACAGATGTGCACGGTGATCCACGGCATCGGTATACTGAAGCTAGCTACCTTCCCTTTATTTACCCGGTGGAGAAATAAAGAGGGGAGGACGAAGCAAATATGTGGGCTGGTTGTGACCATGTAATTTCCGTGAGGCACCAGGAAGACTTCTCGGGGGATTTCCTGGACAAGCACGCGTGCCAAAAAGAGTTCAACGGAGGGAAACCGGAGTTTCGTCCGTTCATGTTGGTGCGGGACAGCGGAGGAGGCGGGTGGGCTGGAGCACGGTTGCACTTCAACAAACATCTTCCTGAGAAGGAACGTCGCGGGGCTCCGATCACGAACGAAGAGGGCGAATGCATCGAGAAGGATTGCGAGCTTCATGTGGCCAAGGCAGTTGGTGTGCATTGCAAGTGGCTGACCGACGATTTCGAGGAAGAGCAATTCATGAACTTAACCTACACCTGGCTACACGCTTTATCCCCTCGAAAGGTAATGTAACGCCCTAAAACTATCCCCAACCCCCTTTTAAACCCTTCGCCACTAACGATATAGGGGAATGAGCAGGTAATGGATAGTCGTAAAGCCCTGGTGACTTTCATCGAGCAACAGTCACGAAAGGACGTGGAGGACAACTTGACCCAGTTCCTTGCCTTCTACGAGCGTGAATGGCTACTATCCCATGGTCCTTGTGGGAGGACCATAATCGATTATGGTCCTCCCACAAGGACCAATGTTGCAAGAATTTAATTGGGCATTGGTTCGGATCTAGAAGGCGCGCCCAATGATTTTTAGTATCAATGGGACATATATTAATTACTTCGATGCTTGGTCCGGCCTGGATCCACCCAATATATCCATGGCGTTCGCATTTGCGACAAGCACCCTCAACTTTTTCAGATTGCATTTTTTGAAAATTCAAAAAGGCACAAAAAGATACGATATCTTCAATAATTTTTTGGGAATAGTATGTGCAGGCTACACCTGCGTCCATGCGATCATATCGATCTTATACACATGTCCCCATCATATTTGGGTCATACGTCATGTTGGAGTGCATATATTGGCTATCTCTAATGCTTATTAACAACCGTACACCTTTTTAGTCGGTTTTTTAGCCGGAATGGGATAATCGGTGCAAACATGACCCATTATCCACGATGCCCGCTAGAGTGCATTCACAGTGTGATAGGAGCGTATGGTGCTTAAACTTTTGAACTATATCCATAAAACGATTTTCTGAAAGCTTAACATAAGCCATATGGGCAAGTATGTGAGCGATGTGCACTCGTTAGCTTGACGCGAAGTGAAAATTAGAAGTGAAAAAATCACAAAATCCTTATTTCACTTTGGAGTGATCACCCGCCACGGTAAACGAGAGCTCGGATGGCGACTAGAGTGTGGACTATCCAACTAAGTTTTCATATTTGGTCATAAACTCAAGGTGTGCGACCATGAGCGGCCAACACCGCGCACCATGCAACCGCTAGGACGCTTAAAGACTATGGTCCTTGTGGGAGGACCATCTTTTTTTCGACGATTTCGATAAAAAACATATCAAAAGCGCACCCTTTAAGCACGCCCCTCTAGCACACGCGTGGACGATCCTGTAGGGGAAATTATTCAATTGACTCATAAATATGATGCCAAAAGCACGTATACGCCTCAAAGATCCATGTGGCACTCATAATAGTCATCGCGCGTTGGTCCTTGTGGGAGGACCATGAATTTGGATAGTAGCCATGAAGCCCAGCGCTGCATGCATTTCTTCAAGAATAAGGGTGCAAACCTGGCCGAGCCTTTGATTGGACGTGGCAAAAAGGTATTCGGAGAAATCGTGACCATGTCCGAGTTCTTCTCAGTGACTATTGCCAGCTTCATCCAACAATCTTGGAGGTTGGAATTCATGTTGGCTGGTGGTCATGAGGCTAGGGAACACGGGCGTACCGGAGGTCTCTACTACTACTAAGAACGTCGCGAGGAGTGTCAAGCGGCTCGTCGGGGACGTCACTTCAGCTATGATGTTCTGCAGGATTTCTCTGAAACTTACTTGGAGAAAACTCCGGACACCTCGGAGCATCATCGCAACCATCGACCGGACACACGGCGTTCGTTTCCGAAGAAGAGGCGCTTGACCGTGGACTTGACCGACGCGGAGCCCTGCATTCGGATGGCTCGTCGCATTCCGGAAAGCGGTGCGTGGGAGTGGTCAGTCGATCCTGATCGCAACAACCCCTCCGCTGATCGGTCGTGGCAGCTTTCTTCCCGGGTTGACAAGGCGTTGGTGGTGGAGTACTTGATGGAGGCACACATTCACTCAACGGACCGGTTGGGCTCATGGATGTCGGTTGGCACTCAGGCGGAAGTTGCCTACCGGTTGAAAACCACCAAAGGCCAGGCAAAGATGCTAACCGAGCTTTTTCTGGGAGAGACAAAGCTGAAGGTGCTGCAAGTGGGAGCACCCACTCCACGCCTGACCAGGTTCAACGTGGTGAACGGGGTCTTGGACAGGGCCTTCACGGTTGCGGTGGAGGGAGGCAGTTCGCAGACGGTGGTCTTCGGGTACCTGGATGCTGCCCGGGACATTCATTTCGGAGAGAGAGGGGCGTCCCAAGTCCGAAAGCAACGCGTCTCTTGCAGCTGCAAGGCATGACCGAACTTGATGGGCAGGCATGGCCGTAGCAGCGCGGTGCACTGGTGCGTGCATACAGTAATCACTCAGTTATAAGGAACTCCTATGCTAAGGAACCAGCCAGCCTTTCGGGGGGGTGGGGGGTACCCAAGTTGATGAGAAAAGCTGGCTGGACTTTTTTTGTTATGGAATCACCCTGAAATAAGAAATATGGTGTTGGCTGCCTATCTTAAGGGGCATTTCATACACTTCATATATATTAAGAAATCTAGGCTGGAAATTTTACCAAAATGGTGTAGGCAAATGCTATTTTTATCAGATTTTTTAATAAAACTCTGCAAAAATCAAGGCACAGTGCAATATGATGCTTAGGTTCATACGACACTACAACATTATACATTCACCCAGAAAGGCTAAGTCCTGCTTTAATTCTTTCAACTGTGCACGACTCTCAGGGTCCATTTTCTAGGTTTTGAAAATTTTAAGAAATGTGGCTGGCTATGTACGGATGGCACGTGGATGGCTATGGAATATGCTGGCTGGCTTAAAAGATCGCGGTCACTATTCTTAGCAGATTCCATAGGACGCTGGCGCTGGCCAGGGGGGGGGTACCCAAGTTGATGAGAAAAGCTGGCTGACCTGGAATTTACGGTTTTCTTATAGGTGGGTGATTACTGTATATGTTTTGTGCTGAAGGAAGCGGAGTTCTCTCCGGGGCACGCCTTTTATGTTCAAGCTGGGTTCACCGTCCAGGAAGTGGATTACATTCTGAAGGAACTGGAGAAGGTGAAGATCACTCCTCGTACGTCGGAGGTGGGTGCGGGTGGTACTGGACTGAAACAGGGTGAGTGGATGCTGGTGCCTGGATCTGGTCGTCAGGCGTCATGTGGTGCCGCCTTGAACGTAGGTCAAGGGTGTGCTGCCACACAGAAGACACGAACCAAGGATGAAGGCAAACCTGTGAAGCAACCTGTGTTGGAAGCCGACGCACCAAGGGTGGTGGTGCAGGGGAAAAGGCAGGTAAATGGTGCATGGCATGAGAGCAAGTTCCAGTTCTGCGTGTCACATGCTTGCTGCACCCGGGTGATGCCCAACTATGTTCAGATTGCTCCAAAGCCTACCGACATCCAAGTGCACCCCGATGTGGAGTTGACGGCTGAGCTACTACTGCGGAAGTCTGGCCGTGGCCGTTCCGTGAATGAGTAACGTGGAATGATGCCAAGTGTAAGCGGGAAGGTCCCTAAGGATGGAGAACTGTAGGACACAGTTTTTGCCGCAGCACAAGAATGGTGCTCAGAGGTAATTACTCATAGCAGCTTGTAGTGATCGAGAACACCGATGGGAAAGTCTTACGCGAGTCGAGAAGGTGCAGTTACACTGCGTTAGTATTGAGGTGCAAGATTCGCCTAAGGAATGTTTTGCATGAGTCGAGAAGAGACAGCTACACTGCCTTAGTATTGAGGTGCAAAAATTGCCAAACTGAGTGATCGAACGGTAACTATGTTATAAGAAATTTGCTCTGAAATGTTTCACGTGTACTTTTGGTGTCTTTCATGAAAAGTTATTGTCTTTGACGTATACTCTTAAAGCCTTTGATAAAAAAATGTATGAATAAAGGGGTGTTCTACATACCAATTTCCCAACTTGTGCTTGTAAGGAAACGCATAAGAACGAGCCAAGTAATATCACAAAGTTTACCCGCAACCCCCGCCCCCCCCCAAAAAAAAATCCATGAATACAAAGGCATTTCGTCCATGCAAAACCGGCCCACAAGCGTATGCTCCGAAGGTATCATTTTGAGAGATTTGCCAAAAACAAATTAGAATTTTCAAAAACAATTACCCCGTAACCTCGGCAGATGTGTAAAATGCCTTGCCGTGCACTTTTCTTTTCGGCAGTCCTTTTCCTCCTATGGTTTCGGCAAGCTTGGGTTCAGATTTTCACTTTTCAGGATTTCTGAATTTGTTCTACGAATCTTCTACTGGTTCTGGCTTCTGGTCTTGGCTTCTGGATTATGGTTCTGGCTTTTGGTTCTGGACACTGGTCTCTGGACTCTGGTTCTGGATTATGACTTCTGGACTCTGGTTCTGGTTGAACAACTTTGACACTGACAACTTCTTCAACTCTGGTGAACTCTGCAGCTTTGTGGACCACTTTGAAAGTGGCTGAGTATCTGCAAGATTGAGCTGTAGGAACTTAGCTTGGAAGCAGTATCCTGACAGCAGTTTTTAGAAAGGGACCGCCCTGGCGAAAGCACATGCCTCCCTCTAGCAGTTTCCAGCTCCTGTTTGTTGTTTCGGAACAGTTTGATTTGTCGGTGCTCCGCTCTCTGCCACCTGAACAGCACTCCGTACAACTACAGGGTGGTGTGTTGGATTCAGTGCACCGTAGGTCATTATGTGCACGACTCCGTTTAGTTGTACCAGTACTCGTACCGTACTTGGTGGCAGAAACCTAGGTCACAGATACACTTTATATTCGTTATTCCTTATAATCAGTTTACACTTGTATGAAACCTATTCAGTGACCACCCGATATATTACAGTATAATATATCTCACATGGTGCCCGGCATGTCATCCGCATGATTCCATTGTATAAGGTGGGCGAAAAATCGTAGCAAATGGATGTTTAGAACTCATGTTATCGCCAGAAATGTGAAACGATCACGTACCTGGAAAACAACATCAGTACCAACAGTATAGCAATTCGTCATTTACAGCAAACACTCGATTTTAAGAAAACAGGAATTTTAGGCCAGCCTAGCAAATTTCTTATCTATATAGAGATCTTAAATATGGAGTGTTATGTGTTAAATATTGTGAAGAAATCAAAAAAGCTGGCTACTCCATTTCTTATTGGCGGGTTTTCTTGTTACTGAGTGATTACTGTAGGTGTTAAGGCCGTCCGAACTGCATTGTTGACGGGAAGTGTGATATACATATATATAGTGAATATATATATGTGTACGCAGGTCAAGAAAGCTGTGCAGTGGCTCGCACGGATTTCGCAGTAAAAAAGATGATCGAATAAAATACTTAGGTGTTTTATGAGCTGAGAGCTGGGAGCCTAAACCTGACACCGCAGATCGAGTGGTGACACAAGAGCAGGGCTGCCGACCCCCCTGGGAGAGGGAGGGCAAAAGTCAATGCTTCCATGACACCACCTCACCGCGAAGAGGTGAGGTGTCAGGCAAAGGACACAGCAAGCAAACACACCCTAAACCCTAGCAACACAAATTGTTACGGGCCCAATGGGGCTCCCCAGTGTCAATCTAGAGCGGTACCCCGCATAGACTGCAGTCCGAAGCAAGATGCAAAGCTAGAGGCTAGGTGAGGTGCGATGTTGCAATCAGGGTGCACCACCAGACGGTGGTGCAATGCCGTGATCGGCCACGGCCGATTCGCCGAGGTCCGTGGGCGGGATGTAGACGGGGCCAGAGCGGAAAGCAGGCCAGTCGGTGTCGTCCTCCTCGTCGATGTACTGAGACAGCGCCATGGCGGCAGGCACCCACGCCGCGTCACCAGCATCAAGGTCGATGACAGGCCCGCCGTCCATCTCGTACGAATCGGGAGCGGGCTCGATGGCACGAACGTGCATGACAGCTAGGCTCTGCGGCGCGGTGCCACCCTGCGGCTCCGGCTCCACCTGCAGAGCACGCGCGGCAGGAGCGGCGGACGGAGGCCACGCAGACAAAGGTGGCGGCTTCGAGGGAGGGGGCGGAGCATCAGGAGGGACACGGTCAGGGCTAAATGCCTTGGTGCATGAGTAAGGGCAAACACCCGCAGTGCCCAGGTGTGCGTCGGTCACCGCCCAGAGGCGGAAGCAAGTGATGCAGGGGCTACCTTTCCCTTCCCATTGAAGGTAGCGAACGCCCTTGACGGGCTTCCAATCGCCGACGGGCTTCTCCCTACGGCGTGAGCCGAAGGAATAAGCGGAGCCACCAGGAGACCCGCCACCACCGCCTCGGGCACCACTACCAGCCGCTGAGCCACCACCACCGGACACCGGCTCGGACCGGCGCGCCAGCGGGAATTCGTCGCGGAAGACCTTGCTGAGGCGGAGGGCGAGGGAGGCGTAGGTGAAGGGTTGGCCCATGCCCAACTCACGGAGCACCACCAGGTAGAGGGGCGCGAAGTGGGGGGAGGCACAGGCGGATGCACGAAGGACGGCGTACAGGTCCTGGACGAGGTCGTTGTCGGCGGAGGACGGGTTGAGCTTGCGGTGCTTGTCCGCGAGCACACGGAAAACCGCAAGCTGGGGGGCGGGCTCAATGGTCTCGTCGATGACCACAACGCGAAGGCGAACCCAAAACCGATGAGGGTCGGGGTCCCCAATGCCCTCAACGTGAAAACGCAGCTGCTGCAGCGCGCAGCGGCCGTCATGGGGGTGCACCAGGGAAGACTCCTCGTAAAGAGTCAGGGCAGTACCGCGGAGAACCGTTGGGAGGACGATGTAGATGAGTTCGTTCAGGGTCAAGTGGTAGACCTCGTACTCGTTGTCCAGATCCAGAAGCTTCAGGAACTCGTCGCGGGACACAGGGCCAAAGACATGAGACATGTTGGCCAAGAGGACAGCGAAATCGGATTCAGCTTCGGGGGTGTCAAGGGTAATGCCAATTTTGGGCTTAAAGCCGTGGGCACAAAGTAGTTTCGATAGCTCCTCCCCATAGGAGAAGGCGAAGTCGAGCTTGTCGGTGAATTCTCCACGTTGAGAAGCTCGAACCGGAGTGGAGACCCAGGCATCGCAGTCAGCGTGGAACTCAGCAGAGGTCGCAGACCGAGAAATCGGCGTTGGGCGGCTCCGCAAAGTGGACATCCGAATGATGGGGTCGGAGTCGTCATCCCCGCCAGGACTGGAAGCAGGGGTAGAATGGGGGGACCCCCCGCCAGTGGCGCGGGCGGCCCGAAGCCTACTGCCAAGAGGCGTGTTGGCGGCTGCTGACATGTCGGGTAGGACGTAGTCGGAAATGGTGGTTGTAAGCGTGCGTTGCGCACGAAGAAAAAGATTGGGCGTTACGCTCAAATAAATAACTGTGGATGCTGTTGCAGCACGTTTGGGGGGAAGGCGCGAAGTAACGGTACGTGACTGCCGGCCGGTTGGATGAGTAGTGACGTTGCGTCACTGTATACCGCGTTGCGCGGGATCCGAATGAAAGCTAAAAAGAACGTGAGAAACCACCAGCTAGTGGTAACCCATAACCTGACGGGAAGTGTGAAATATATATATAGTGAATATATATATATGTACGCAGGTCAAGAAAGCTGTGCAGTGGCTCGCACGGATTTCGCAGTCAAAAAGATGATCGAATAAAATATTTAGGTGTTTTATGAGCTGAGAGCTGGGAGCCTAAACCTGACACCGCAGATCGAGTGGTGACACAAGAGCAGGGCTGCCGACCCCCCTGGGAGAGGGGGGGCAAAAGTCACTGCTTCCATGAATTGTCCTGCCTGCGTCACATAACTTTGGCCCAGGTGAGGGGGGGTCGGGGGGGAGAATCTCGTAGGTAGCAAAAACTCGTAGCCATACTTGAGTAATTGCCATACTTAAGAAAGGTGCGTACGTGCGTACGAGTTGCTATCACATGGAGGGGAGGCTTAAGTATGGCTACGAGTTGAATATATTTCGTCGAAAAGGGGAGGGGGCCCGTATGCCCCATGCCCCAGTGTCCGCATGCCCCAGTGACCGTACCCTACATGCCCCGTTCCCCAGTGACCGTATTCCCCAAGCCCCAGTGATCGTATCCCCCATGCCCAAGTGACCGTATGCCCCATGCCCCGTCCGCATGCCCCAGGATCCGTACCCTCCATGCCCTGTGGCCCCGCTGACCGTATCCCCCATACCCCAATGACCGTATCCCCCATGCCCCAGTGGTCGTATCCCCCATACCCCAGTGACCGTATTCCCCATGCCCCAGCGACCGTATCCCCCATGCCCCCAGGGTCCGTACTCCCCATGCCCCAGTGAACGCATGCCCCCTAGGTTGCTCTGTATGCCCCACATGCCCCTGGGCGGACTGTATCCCCATGCCCCAAAGGACTGTAGCCCATGCCCCGCTGTCCCCAAGCCCTGACTGTATCCCCCATACCCCTGGGACTGTATCCCCATGCCCCAAGCAATGGTCGTATCCCCATACCCCAAGACCGTATTCCCATGCCCCGGGCCACTGTATCCCCCATGCCCCTGTGGTCCGTACTCCCCATGCCCCAAGAACGCATGCCCCTAGGTTGCTCCAGATGCCCATGCCCCCAAAGGACTGTATCCCATGCCCCAGTTGACCGATAACGGGTCATTTTGTAGCTACCCCCTACCATTTTTGTAGCTACTGTGACATTTTTGTAGGTGTCCCAGAACCGACCGGGAATTTCCCCCGGAAATTCTGGGACAATCTTCGTTTTTGTAGGTGTCCCAGAACCGACCGGGAATTTCCCCCGGAAATTCTGGGACAATCTTCGTTCCCTTATAGGGGAAAGGGGAAATTCCCAGGATTTTTCCAGGGCACACCCCAGTGTTAACAGTGTGCGTCAGGATGCATCACCACACGACACCGCCCCCAGATTGTTTGTAGCCATACTACCCAGTGCATCCTACGGTACGGGGCGAGTCCAGGTCAGAAAGGAAGCAGATAGAGTAGATAAAGATATCAAAATTTTGAGAGCACAGTTTTTATAATTTATATTTGTCGTCGACCATAACATTCAGTCTTACATCGACTGTATGGCGACCGTTCGACCGCCCGATCGAAATAATAACCGACTGGCTGACGGACTGTCCGTTCGATCTTTAGTCACAACTAGCAGACTCGATCGGATATATGTCACGCATCTCGTGCTTCAAGATCGTCTCACCAGTCACCTTTCCTACTTCAGATATTTCAGGAGTCACGCGGCCCCGACGAGCTCTGACGATCGCGCATCCACGATTGAGGAAATCTCATATTAGATCCCGATTTGCCACATCTTCGCCATTCTTCAAGCTCTCTTCTTGCGCCGCCTGTTTCATGCCTGCTGTTTCAGCATTCTGCTTTCTTGTTTGACTAACAACTTTTACACGCCACTTCGTTATCCCAGCGGATATCCTGAATCGGTCGTGTTTTAACCTGTATGCGTGGAGCCTGGCGGGGGAGGGGGGCTTTCCTCGCTGCGTGCGATGTTTCACATTAGCCGTTGCTGGCCCGGTTCTTGTTTCCTACGTTGTAGGGATGCTCGGAGACCGTCGGGCTTCTTCGCAGCCTGACAGTATGGGTTCAATTCCCAACATCTCCTCCGGGCATCGTTATTTTTCGCAGGTTGCCACTATGTTGTGCATTTTCTGAAGCCGCCAGCAACCTGGCGGCATCTTTCCAGCTCTACTAAACTCGCCGAAGATAGGGGTGCTTGGAGACCGGCGGGCTTATTTACAGCCCGACGGTTTGGGTTCGAGTCCCAACATCTTTACTGACTAGCGTATCGTTTTTTTGCAGGTTTCTTTTTTTACGCCGGGCTCCTTCTGATGTCGCCAGTAACGTTGCTGGTGGCATGCTGTAATTTCCAGTCTTGCAAAAATGATATTCGCTTGTTTATTTTAGAAATTCGCAGGTTTACTTCAGAATTACTCAACCTATTTCCCTGTTTACTGTTTCGCTGTTTTTTAAAACGTCTTCCGTGTAAACTCCCAATCGAGGGCGAAATGCCAACAGCAATAGGTTTGTCCGTATTGGGTTCGTTCCCCAACGTCCTGACTAAGTCGACGCTCGTGTGCTGCAGGAAACATGTTTCCAGGAATTATTTTGGATCTGTGCTCTGTGCTCGTGTTTTCTTATCGCCCACGGGTCGTCGAACCCTTAGATTAGAAACTAGCAACCTAGTATGGATGGTATTAATTATGCTATTGTTTTTTAAGAGTCTAATTTGTGTTTGCTAATCTTTTCGACCGATCTGAAACCTGCATGTTTGCCTCGTGCTAATATGCATGATAGTTTGATAGCATTAATTTCTTGGCATCCTCCATACAACTGTCTAATATATTCGTATTACATGCCATCTGCGCGGTAGGCGGTACTCTTAGTTCAATAAAAATGTACTATGATTTATGTGCGGTGTCAATCGTTTGTGGTTCCAATAGCTCGAAAATTCGTTTTCGTGAATTTTGTAGCCAGCTACAAAATGGGCCACCCCGGGAGCTTTTGTAGCTATAGCTACAAAACGGGCCACCCCGGCAGCTTTTGTAGCTATAGCTACAAAACGGGCCACCCCGGCAGCTTTTGTAGCTAAGCTACAAACCCGGGTAGCTACAAAAATGGTAGGGGGTAGCTACAAAAACGTCGTGTTACCCCAGGACCGTATGCCCCATGCCCCAGTGTTCCCAAGCCCTGACCGTATCCCCCATGCCCCGGACCGTATGCCCCATGCCCTGTCCGCATGCCCCAGTGACCGTACCCTCCATGCCCCGTGCCCCAGTGACCGTATCCCCAAGCCCCAGTGACCGTATCCCCCATGCCCCAGTGACCGTTTCCCCCAAGCCCCAGTGACCGTATCCCCATGCCCCAGTGACCGTATCCCCCATGCCCCCAGTGGTCGTATCCCCCATGCCCGGCAAGGTAAAGGGCTGGGGGTCCCTCAGCGCGCATGCGGAGCTCGCGGACGCACCTTCATTCCGCAGAGACATAATTCATGCGATGTTAGCTTGAACTGCGCAAGCTTGGCCTCGCTGATGTTAGCTTGAACTGTGGACGCCCTTTGGCCACAGGCAAGAGGCAACGGTTAGAGGAGGGGCAGAAGTTAACCATACCTCTCGTCTGAGTACTATCATGAGTTGTTGAGACGAGCACGACGCGACGTGCAGTTGAGTGATGAGAGTCAGACGAGAGAGCAGCAGGCAAGCAAGCGAAAGGCATCATGCGATGGGCAGCCGGACAAGAGCTTGCGGTCGGGTGGTGCTCAATAAAATGTTACAGGTGGTCGACTGTAATTTAGGCCGTCCGAACTGCATTGTCCTGTCCCCCCCAGCAGAGCTGTATGCACAAGTTGTGGCAAATTTCTTGCTGAAAGCCGGGCCTAAAAACATCCAAGAAATCGGAACTGTGTGCTGTTTTCAAAAACCCGCTGGAGTCAAAGTAACAAAGTTTCTCCTTCAGCGCCCAGATTACTTCAAAGTCGACGGGAACACGGTGTCACTAAATGCAGGTATATATAGCCCCCCTCCCTCCGTATTTGCCACTTCCTTGCGCGCCTTGGTCACCTGATCCCAAGTACTTTGTAGAGCGAGCGCCTCAACAGGAGACTTTGCGAAGCGAAAGTGAGCGACTCTCCTCGGCCGCAAGTTTCGCATGCAGTGCGATGACTCCGCGGGATCATGTGCATGCGTCGAGCGTGGTGTAGCACGGGGGTGATGGATCTGCATGTCCCTTCGCGGGATGGATGCAAACCGAGCTGGCACGGTCCAGCGAGGTTTGAATATACATAAAACTTACAGAGTACCTTAGATGATAGAATTCTTAGAAGCTGATATACATACGATGTTATATGAATCATGAGATGAAATATATCATAATTTTGATATGTTTTATAATGCAGCTTTTGACTTATGTCAAAGGATGGGTAGGTATACACAACCAGAGCATTGTGCGCAGCCCACAGCCGCATCTATAGACAAACGCTCTCCTGGAGGAAAAGAAATATTCCGGTTCATGTGCCCGGCCTTACCTATCTAGTGCAGTCTTGCATGGCTTTTTCAGCTAAGCTTGCTTTCTTGCAAGCATCCGCATGTCCAGAGCACCACGCTTCTCGTAACTTCTCACAACTCATACAACGCGGGATGCTGTTTGTCGGTTCCCCGTCCGACCGGATACTAGCACGAATAATATCACTAGGACGAACGACTGCAACAAGTTACAGTGAGGCGGGGGTCGCGAAATTGGTGTACATACGGTCTCTAATAATGTGAAGTGCGCTCGGGTGGCTGCGCTTGCAGATAGGCCAAAGATTACACCATTATCAGACGAGATAGCAAAGCGTCTAGAGGAGTTGGTGAAGAAGCTAAAGCCCAAGAAGACCAAGAAACGAAAAAAAACGCCTGAAGAACGTGAAGAAGAGTCCAGAGAAGCATTCCGTTTACGCTACGGCACGGATTCCCACATCGTCGAAAAGAAAGTTGGCGCTTGGTTTGAAGCACGGAAAGAGAGACTTGCTCAAGCACTCGGGGCGTCGAGCACTTCACCTGCCAACTCGCATCCCACTGAAGCGGCGAGGTCATTCTATCCCGAGGACTCGATCTTTAATCACATCTCCTTGGACCAGCAGCTTGAAAGCCCTCCTAGTGGCGTCTGGGAAGTCTACGCATACGGAGTTGACATAGACCTTGACTCATACTATGTGACCAAGATACCAGAGGAAAGCCGCCCCAAGTGCTACTTCCGGGTAGGAATATCTAACCCGCTGATGACCGACCAGGCTCTGAACTCCTCCGATCGGTTTTCTGGAGAGCTCTTTGCTCCCGTTAACACTATCTCTTTCAAATACAGATTCCAAGAAGGCCTCGAGAGGCACACATAGGACCCTGTTATATGCAGGCCTGCTGAGTGTGCATCGTGCGATGCATTGCCGTGACATGAAACACTGTCCTTTCTGTGTACCTCAGAGTACTTCTTATGCTTGTGGTGGAATGTTGATTCCACGTTGATGGGCACTAGCATCACAGAGCTGCTGTGAAGCTGGCATCGTGGCTGCTGAGCGTCCCCTGTTCCATTTCTTCAGGCCTCACAGCACAGCAACCCAGATGAAGGTCAACAGCTAGCTCTTCGCTTTGTGGGGGACCGCTTCATGACCGCCGAATTTATTTCTAACACACTCTTGCCTCTTGATATTTATTCGCAATTACAATCTTGCCCACTGTGCCCTCGGTTCAGACCGGAGGCTCACCCCGGTATGTTCAGCGCAACAGCAGGCTGTCAGCACATCGTCGGCCACAAAGCACTGGATTGGATTCTCGAAGACCCATTCGAAGATGGTGAGCCACAGACCATGCGATTGTGCTGCCACCAACTGTCGCATCGGCTCATTGCGAGCCTTCCATCAGCAGCAGATAGCGCTGACATGATTTCAAGCGAATCGGACGGCGAGTTTGAAACTTTCACATTAAATGGCGCTGTTGAGAGAATCATCTTGGACGGATATCGTCTGGCACCGGAAGGTATACTGTGGGAGAGTACCCTTTTGGAGATGGGCGCGGAGGCTGGGGATCTTCAAATGGAGTTCATACCATACCAGCATTATTCAGGGGGCTGCATGATACATTTTCTTGCCCGGAAGATTTCTGCAGAGGATGCCTGGCACACAACTGATGCAAGGTTCCCACCATCGGTGCAAATGGCGCCTGCAAGGGAGAATGCACCGCAGATCGGGTCGCATTGGGCGACCCAATTAAATAAATCGGAATCAATGTCAGATTCAGATCCCACTTTATCGGTGGCCCCTCCAGTGAACATGGCGTCGCCGGCACATATCATAGAGAGTGACGAAAGCAGAAAGGTGGAGAAAGCCGCCTGTACAACAGGGAATCGCCAGCTTCCGGATCCTGGTTTATCGAAGTCACAGGATTCACACTCAAGCTTAGTTTTCGGTGAAAACCCCGGAGATACTAAGCCTCCACTGGTGACATCAGATCCAGCTGCCCAGCAAGCAAGTGCAGCACTTCCTGGCGCGAAGGAGCTGCCCGTATCTCTGGAGCTCGCCCTGGGTGCATTCCAATCCAAAATGGAGCGTCTCCAGCAGCTGGAGCAAGATGCGATGGCTTGGAAGATGAAGGAAGAGCAACTAGAGCTCCAGGTACTTGGTCTTCACGTGCCATGAAAGAGAAAGGCCACGACACTTCTCATGTTCCAAATGTTACATTCCCCTGCTTCTTCCTTAAGCTATAAGCTATAAGCTATAAGCAGCTATACCAGCCTATAAGCTATAAGCTATAAGCAGCTATACCAGCCTATAAGCTATAAGCTATAAGCAGCTATACCAGCCTATAAGCTATAAGCTATAAGCAGCTATACCAGCCTATAAGCTATAAGCTATAAGCAGCTATACCAGCCTATAAGCTATAAGCTATAAGCAGCTATACCAGCCTATAAGCTATAAGCTATAAGCAGCTATACCAGCCCATAAGCTATAAGCTATAAGCAGCTATACCAGCCTTTCGCAGACTCAGCTCAGAAACGGCCGTGGGTGGCTCAAGTCCGGATCGGCTTTTGGTCGAAGTGGCTTCACTGACGAAGCCTGCTCACTTGCTCGGCATCAGGTGCGCGGTCTACAGCACCAGATAGCGTCCTACGAAAAGCTCCTGCACGCGGGACATTCAGCAGCCCTGCAACCTCGAGCTGCCGGTGGAGCGGTGAATCCACCTTCGGAGTCCAAACAAAGCTTCAGGGAGGAATCTGCGATGCATCCCCTCGGAAAACGTAAAGCCGACTCGATGAAGGAAATGATTGATCTCTTACCAGGCGCCGCATATATCAGCGAGGGTGCAATGACCCAAGAGCAGCGGCATAGACTCGGCATGACGAGCGGTGGCCAGAAGGCCTTGCTCCGACCGAGCTACACGGTATCTAATGCCGCGCAAAGGGTTCTGGAGGAGAAAGGGCCCCAAGTCTGGAAGGTACACAGTCTCTTCCAGCTCCGGTTGCATGCGTCCAATTCACTTCTCTTGCCAAATAATCGAGCAAATGTTCTCATGCTGAGGCGTGCCTGATGGAGATGCGGATCCGTCCGCCCCCCCCTGCCCCCCCCTCCGCTCCTTCACGGTTGTGCTGTCAACTCCATTCTCCACTTATACTGGAAAGATGCGATGTGGGGAATTCCGACTTTGCCCAAAGCGCTTCTCACCTGGATGAACTGGGCTGAAGAGAGATGCGTTCCTGAGGTGTGTGAGGTGCGGGCATGCTGTGGATGGAGGGGCGCGAGGAGCCAGTCCCGCCGAGTGGTTTTCCCTGTTCGTGGCCAGATGAGCAGCCTGCTCCCCTACTTTGTGGACAAAGCCGCTCTGAATCGGTTTGTCTTGGAAGCTGTCAATAACGACGGGGACGGCCAGGTGGAAGTGGGCCTGATTCAGGATACCAGTGATCCGTGTTTTAACGGATTCGGCATGTTTGCTGTTCGCGACCTGGAGCCATGGGAGCTCAAGCTTGGGTACCTTGGAGAGTGCAAAACCAACGAGGAGTTTGAGCACGAGGTAGACAAGGACGCCTCGAATGAGCTCGAGCATTTATACACTGTTGACCTGGAGTGTACTCGGCAGTGGGGTGGCCAGGTGTGTCGGAAAGTGCACCGAAGAAGGCGAGCGTGTCGTTGTCAGCTGTGCGTATGACAAGGCCAGATAGGTTAATCAGAAATCGCACGTACGCAACCTGGTGCAAGTGGAAAGAGATATTGCTTGCGCGTATGAACATTGATTACCGAAGCACCCTGCGCGCATCTTTCAGTGAAAGGATACCTTCAATAGAGATTACTATCCTCTTGCTCAGTGAGTGTATTGTTTTCTTGAAAAGTCCTTCAGCAACTCTTTACAAAAGAGGCAGAGATGCCCTTGACAGGGTGGGTCTGGGCAGAAGAAACAGAGCTATCGGACCAGGAATGTCCGGATTCTTGAATGCCTACTGCTGAATACCACATCTCGATCTGTGCCGTCCTGTGTCGTCTCGCCACACCTCAATCTGCTTTCCGGGTGTTGTCGACTCTGATCGTCGAGAGAAACCACTCAACTTCCAAATTCTTTCTTACTTAAACATATCAAAGTCATGCCTCTCATAATGAATGTATATGATCACGCGGCCGAACTATGAGTAGGGCTGGTGCCATTGGTATGCAGCATGCGTGCTTAGTGGCCTGTCAGTTTGATTATGTTTCCTTTTCACGGGGTTGGAGCAGGATATGCAGCTCGTAGTAGATGCGTGGTGCACTGCAGGACGCGGTCGCTATATCAATGATCACCGCAATGATCTCACCTCAATGCAAGAAGACGAGGAGGAGATGAACGAGGAGTATCAGGATGGTAGTGGGCTGCCCCGAAGGCATCAGAATGCATACTTTTTAGAGGTCGTGGTTGATGGCATACCTCGGATCCTTGTGGTTAACTATCGGTCCATTTCAGCAGGGGAACAACTGCTCGTGGAATACGGAGATGCTTTTGTGGCTGGATTACAAGGCGCAACTACTCGCACACAACATCTGAAACAGGCCAGCCTAGCGCTTGTCAAGAAGACGCGTATTCAGGTTAAAAAAGAGTTTGGGATATTCTAAGAGCATGCTGTGAAAGTGAAACATGTGCTTGGTGTAGCTCCACTCGTGTAACGAGGATATAGTGAGAATGTGGCATCAAGCATCAATTACCTGGGGATGGCACGTATGCACTCGCAATACGATTGCTTGAGGCCCATGTGGTATGGTATAGCAGTCGGCATACCATTTACACAAATTCGTCGCTGATCCTAATTGTCCCACTGCGGAGTGGCAATCTCCGATGCATGCACGTGTCATAAGAAACGAGCCAGCGGTATGATACATAAATCATCATGCAGCCAATGTCATCTTTCGTACCTTTTACCGGCACCCTTTCCCAAGTTATATATATCATATGCAATTGTTGCCGTGTGTGGCCAATTCCACGACTCAGATATTTTGAGGGCTATAATTGTAATTTCTACTTTCGCATACGGCAAATCGCAGGCGTAATCATACGATGCGCGTGTACCGGATGTGTATACATGTGTGCTAGAATAAATGGCAATCCCCTTGAAATAACGCATCGGGCAACCGCGCGAACTGTGCGTAACAATGAGCTATGATGGCAGTCGCACTTCATGACTTCATTTACTACCATCGTGTACAGATGAAAATCACTAAAAGGTTGCGTTTATATACGCACCATACGACAGTATATAAGTTTTAGTATGCGAGTTTTAGGTAACGCTGCGTCATCGAGATATGCGCACCATATCAAGAGTTCTATTTGGGTGTGACATGTCGGAGAATGTATATCGCTGCAACAACACTGTCTCGTGCGACGTCCACCGCCTTCGGTCGCTCCTCGTCCGAGCCATCGTCTGCGAGGCTCTGTCGAGGCTCTGTTTGCGCTCCGCCAGCACTCGGCATCGATCATAATTTATTGTATATCAATTATTTTGTTTCGACGATCCGTTAAGTCAATCAGCATCAATAACGTATCACAACCACCGACACGCCCACAAAACTCTTACTGACACATCATCACCATCATATGCTGACTATGATTTACACAGAGGGATACTTCCCATCACACATTTGAGAGATGACAGCTCCATTTGCACACTCGAGAACTAGTGAGAGACTCATATGTTCCATCACATGACGCGCGCAATGGAACTTAGCCTAGCACGAGAGTATGCCTTATTTATAATTTGATATGTATTTTCGGTGCCTAATCGTTTTTGGTATCCAATCGAAATGCCGAAAGGTAATGGGAGCCATGCGTACTCTGGGCGCTTCTCTTACGAGCGCATTAAGTCCCAAGCAGAGGCCATGCGATTTGGGAAAGCGCAGTCTGGCATTTAAGTTTATAGGCCGACTGTGCAAGAGCCACGAAAATATACCGGATTCAATATTGGCACAAGTCCGTTGTCCAAAGAGACTACAACGGGTATGCGTGTGGCCTTTGTGTGGACTTGGGAGGAGCCATTAAAACATCGTGCTGCAACTGCCAAGCCTATCTTTGCAAGTATATTCTCAAAACGACCAGCTCTTTCCGGAGCCTATAGGTCTAGTTGGAATGTGGCAGCATTGGGATGCTTCCTCACAGCCTCCCGCACCTCTTTCTCGCCCGCAACCTCCATTATGTTCCCTGGAAGGGATCGCCATAAACCACATCCACGATACACGATTTTCATGTTATAGTATTTCATTGGAATCCACTACCATCTCACCACTAAGTTGCTGGCTTTGCCGCGGATTGGATGGTGGTATCCGCGCGTCGTGGCAACCCCCCTCCCACGGCCCCCCACCTCTCCCCCTTCCCCCAATCATAAACCTGAAAACCCTAAACACGTGTGTTCTATCTTTGCCCCCTCCCGAAAGCAAAGTGACCGTGTGAATGTATGCACTGACGTAATGCAGCATCACGACGGATTTGCTGCAGGGAACCACATATCCGACGGTCAGCCTAGTTCTTCCCTTGATTGGGAACCTTGCACACCTCGCGCATTCTGCTACCTCCTTGAAGCACGAGGGAAAATCGGTGAACATTGTGAACAAGGGCGTCATAGAGGGAAGGGAGAACCTGCACAAGGATATATCCCGCAGGTATTTCTAAGTGGGGCAAACACAAAAAGTTGGCTTGTGTTGGCACGGAGAGTGAAGATATGCATCTGCCAGGATGGTGGTTTGAGTGTTTTCTTTGGCATGAAGAATGGGTGATCCGATGCCTGAACAGCACGAAACACATGGGAACGGTTAGGTGAACTAAGCTTGACGAAATGACGTACATAGCGATGCGCTGAGAGAAGCCGCGAACAATCTTTCGGCATATCTGAGTTGTGAAAGGCAGTAGCAGACGCGAAAGACTTTGAAGCGAAAACCTTAAAAGGGAGTGCTAGGTACCAACCTTCAAACGTTGCGATATTCAAGGATTGCCTCAACGGTGTTTGCAGAATGGAGAGGTTTGCTAGATTTGCGGGGTTTCGCTTGCGCCTTGATTCGACCGGAACGGCGTCGTGAAATACGACTGTGTGAACGTCGGAACGGCGTCGTGAAATAGGTTTATGGCTCTATGCCGCGGTTTAGATACTTTAATCCCGAATACATTGAAAACCCGAATCTCTACCTTAGTTCTGCGATGGCGTCTCCAAATCTGCTCAAGGGCTACCCAAGCGGTGTTGCAATCCAAAAAGAGCTGTGCCTCGGTACCCGATAAGTCCAACTCTTGAATAAAAGCAAGATTCGCTGCAATACCCTGTCGACAATATTTTTCAAACTCTTTGCAGGATCCCGCAATGGTTCGTTCCATATTGCTTGCAGAAAATATTGAATTTGATTTTTTATATAAATGCATTATCTGAAGTATTCAGGAATACTGTGAGAAGGGTTGTGACACTAAGGTTCCCTCTTGCAACGTAAGAGACCTTTCGTTTCTCTCCACACTTGCCCGCAAAACGCATGATGATCGTACTTAATGGCACGACATCGCAGGGCAACGATTGATGATGCTTCGGTTTCCCAAGGAAACGGGAAGAGTCGCAGACGTCATGCGATGACGCTGGCGATCGGCAGCGGCAGCGGCATGGGCATCGGGGAGGCCGGTGGCACAGCCATCGGAACTTGCTGGGATGTCAATGCCATGCCATTCCAAGATGCCATGTCATTTTTCGATGTACAAAAAGATCGCGAGCGTTGGAAGTCTAATGTAACGTTCGGGGCGGGGAGCTGAGGAGCCCCCAGTTTCTTCGGATGCAAAATGGCATGACAATTTCTCGCATCATCTGTGCTACAACATATATGTATACACACACACACACATATACACGTTGTATATGTATATGTATATGTGTGTGTGTGTCTGTGTGTGTATGCTTATCCTTGCGACTTCTTTGGCACCCCGTAGCCACAGGAGACTGCACTATGTACGACTTACGCCGGGGATCAAAGGATTCAGCACACACTTCGAGCTCACTGGTGAAGAATGGGACCCCCTAAGCCTCGCTGAGCCACCCGAGCCCCTCTGCATCTGCACCGCCAGCGCACTGCCGCCTTGTGCCTGAAGCCGGTTCATCCCTGCCCCCCGAGCTGCGCGAGCCATATCCCCACCACCAAGCCCACGCGCAATACCACCCCTCTGCTCCCTGCGCCTGTGTGTGTGTGTGTGTGTGTGTGTATACAACGTATATACGCCGACTGCTGTATGTATATACGTTGTATACAGCAGTCGGCTCTCTAAATATACAGCAGTCGGCTCTCTCTCTCTCTATGGCAGTTGGAGGTTCTCGCCATCTCCTATACAGGGGTGCCCATACGAGTGTGGACGACTGCAGTCCTCAAGAACACATTCCTCCATTCTGCAATATGAACATCAATGTGCGATCCGATAATTGATGCAGCTGAACTGGAAGCTGATCTCTGCGCATGCAAACTGCTCTTGTAATCAAGTAGGAAGGGACGATGCCAATATCATAGTGCACATTTCACCCGAATACCCGGATTATATCATATGGCGGAGTCCTACATATCGGGCACGCCTGGCCGCTTGCCTTGATCACTGCAGCACAGATGTCACAGACACACCGATGGCCACATGGGTAAAATAGCCACTCACGACTATTCACAAAGCATATGACACATGCCAGATCTGTATCGGCCTGGTCACTCTCATAATCCTTGTCCTGGTCTTCCAAACTTCCATCTGTGCGTGTACCTTCATCTTCACCTGCATCGAATCGCCCTGTACATGTCAACTGCTGATACGAGAATGACTCGTATGACGTACACGCACTGTATAAAAAGTCCGTATAAAACACCAAAGTTTCGGCACGTTGGGTATGCCGCCCTTGCACTTTCCCCACTTGAGAATGCGTAAAAGCAAAGAAGGAGGCGAGGGAGGTGGACTTGTGCCACACGATCCACCAGAAAAACGCGGCCTCTCATTCCGCTCTCCCCGCTTCGGCTTGTCATGCCACAAGCACCAGGAAGGGAAACAGAGGTCGCCTCGTACAACGGTATATTTGTCTTAATCCTTATGAAGCTTGGTAAAATGCATCTCCAAAGAAACACGACAAATTCCCCATCCGCATGCAGAAATTTCTTAATCCGCTTGAACTCATCGATTCTTTAAAAGAGCACCCTTCCGCGGCCAGCGGCTTGAAAAAGTCCCCCAATATTGATCTATGTACTTGTAACAGCTGATACGGCTAAAACCCCGTACTTTAAGGACAGGATTCGAAACTACAGTGCGCGCCGGCCTCGCCCTTTCACTCAGAGCCATTTCCACGGGAACATGAGGTGCGCACCGACAAATGGTGCAAGGACCCTTGCATCCAAGTCATGCTTCTTACTGACCAAGCGGCGCAGCCCATCGAGAGCCTCTGCATTCCATACCCCGAATCGCACGCAGCTCACGGGCGTAGCTCGCGCATAAATAGAGTCATGTCATGCGCCTCCCCATATATAACACACACCAGCTAACTCCTCGTACGGAAACTATGAGAGGCATCCAAGGGATCTCAAAGGATAAGTTAGAGAGCGCCTGACACCTGGAAGTTGCACTCAACCTCCCCTAAACCCTAACTCTGCGTGGTCCGGCACCACACACGCCCCGAGATCCTCACCATGGGTTGGAGAAGGGGTGAAAGGTTTCCCTCCATTGCAAGGGTGTGCGACGCTAAGCCTCACGCGAAAGCTCAACGCTCCACGTGGGAAGCGTCTAAAGCGAGTTATAAGACTACCTGTGAATGCTGGCTCTAAACGCAGCGCTTCCTGGAGGGCGTCCGCTGCCTCCTCACGCATCTCAAGCTCAAGTAGCGCAAGGCCAAGCCGGCAGTGAGCCTGCACACGGGGTTTGTCGTGAATATCTCACAGCCGGTCATTGTCACTATAGCGTAAGACATCTGAGCTTGAAACCTCGGTCAAAATTTGATGTCAGCACTCACGTGCTTGCCGCTGAAGCAAGCACCCGGCAACGTTAGAACTCCTCGCAGGTCTTGGTCAGGGTATCTCAAGATCAATGGTAGACATGCCGCCACATTCGGCTGCACGCACAACTGAATTTACGTGGTATCACGGAGCGCTGGCGGGCGGAGGGTGGCCTATTTAGGAAAGCGCATCGTGACGTGAGGCAGGCCAAAGGAAACCCAAATGCAGTGGGCCACAACGGATCAGGGGGAGTCAGGGCCAGCAGACTGAGTCACGCCCCTACGTGCCAAATATGTTACTGCGTGTGACGTGGATGGACACACGTGCATAATGTACACCCGGAGATGCCTGGGCGAGCCCGCAGAAAGTATACAATGGATGGATACCTCACGCAAACATTTGGGACCGATCGAAGGCGCCCCACCGAACCCACCGGCCTCTCTCTCTCTCTCTATACATATATGTTGCAACATATATATCCGCGGATGCACGACCGATCTATGCGTCTGTGGATGTACACCCCATCGATTCGCACACATCTAGTTCAGCATCGAATAAATCCCGTCGGAGCAAAGTCGTTGGCGTGCACCTCTCACTCGTCAGCCTGATGGCCATGCGGCCCCCTCTGAACACCTAGAGGGTCTCCACATGCGGACCCGGGTTGTGCGCATTTCCCTGTGCAGGCACCCGCAAATGGACCCCCCCTCGCACCTTGGCGTAGCTGGGGTTGTGCTGCACGGCCGCCTTGGAGGCTGCGCAGGCTGCGGAGAACTTCCCGAGGGTCATCAGCGCCGCCGCCCGGTTGGCGTTGTAAACCGCCGCGCGCTGGTGGTCTTCACCCTCGATCTGGTCTTTGCTCCTTAGGCCTTCCGCAAGGTACTCCGCGGCCGCCGTGAAGTGGTACAGCGCGCCGATACCCTTGCCTTGGGCGTACAGCTGTCGGCCCGACGCGTTCATTGCCTCGGCCACGTCTGCGGCAGCGGCCCCGACAAGCGGCTGCTCCACCCCAGCCACCAGTTCGTCGGCCTCCCCGGCAACAACCGTCTCGGCTCCCCCCCCCGCTTCATCATAGCCCCCCTCGGCAGCACACCGAAGCAGCTGTTTCGATGACTGAAGCTCCATTCCCAATGCATCCTCCGCTCCCTCCCCACGCCCCCCACCGCAGTCTCAGAGGCTCCTTGCACGGACCTACCGGAAGGCAAGATGTGGCGATGCTCGCTCTCCCTTCAGACGCCTCATATGTGCTCATCATGCTCCGGCGACCACATATGTGCGCGCAAGGACCGTACGATTGAATGCCTACCGGCGCCAATGGCTTCGATATCGCGAGGCGGTGCCAGCTGGCAGGTCTCTCTGCAGACCCGGACGGCACGCGCGGGCCCGGGAGGGCACACGCCTGGTGGCCGGTAGCGCAGTCGCGCATCCGGGCGGAGATGGTGTGCGTCCCCCCAGCGCTGCGCGACTCCACCGTCACCTCGAGCACCACGGCCTCGCGGCGCACCCCACAGGGCAGTGCCTGCGCCAGTGGCCCCCGCCACGTCACATTTGGGGAGGCCCAACTTGTGGGTCGGAAGCTGGCTGCGCCTCTACAGTGCACAGCGTCCGCGCAGTGGATCAATTGTCACGGTGGCCAGCTGCCTGGTAGGGGGGGCATCGCACCGCGAGGTGCAGCTGTCCAAGCTGACGCATCCAGTGAGGGCTGCCAGGAGGGCCGGCCCACTCCGCCACAGTGACCCTCACCTCCTCTGAGCCTTCCTGCAGAGGCCAAGGGGAAGGTGGAATGCACTCCGTCAGCTGCATACCTCCATATTTAGGGCATGCCGTGACGAAGCTGCCCACGCGGACGTGAACAGATGTCTAAGCTGGCAGACGATCCGCTTGCCAATCCGTTGCCTGGAAACGGCAGGCGCCGTAGAGGAGGCACGCGTTTCGTGGAGGGAGCGCAAGCATCGAGGAGGGAGCGCAGGCATCGAGGAGG
>LGRX02006992.1:0-12307 GCA_001247695.2 Cymbomonas tetramitiformis
TTTTGAAAATACTGCGCCCCGTGGGGCGCTCCAAACTCGTTACTTTCGCTTTTTTTGTTCATACATATCCTACATATGCACCTACTTTCGGTAGTCGTCTATCACGGCGTGCCATGAATTTCTATCACATATGTTAGAGAGTCGTATATCGCGGAATGCGGTGATTCGATATCACATAATTTCGGGAGGCGTCTTGCACGGCGTGCCATGAATTCCTAGCACATATTTTCGAGAGTCGTATGTTGCGGTATGCGGTGAATTGTTATCACATATTTTCGGGAGTCGTCTAGCACGGCGTGCCACGATTTCCTAACGCATTTTTTCGAGAGCCGCATACTGCGGGATGCGGTGAATTGTTATCACATATTATCGGTAGTCGTCTAGCACGGCGTGGTACGAATCCCTAGCACATATTTTCAAGAGTCGTACATTGCGTAATGAATAACAAAACTTTGCACGAAAATGGGGCAAGGTCATCTCAATCACGAAAAGCATACACTAATTAAAATTACGCGTGTTCTTGAGAAAGTGTTCAAAGCTCGATGCCACCGGTTGCAACGATGCGGAGATTTCACCCCTACCACCTTGGCTACCCTTCGTCGCGCGAGCACCACTTTTCCCTTTCCCACGGCCGCCACGCCCTTGTCGTTCTTGAGTGACCGTATCGCCCGCGGCACCGGCTCCATTGCCTCTACTGTTGGGTTGTGCCTTTTTAGCGGATTTGCGACGGGGCATCAGTTTCACGGGCGGCGGTTGTTTCCATTCACGAGTCCGCCGATCAAATGCATCTAACCATCTTTGGAGCTCCGGATCCGGCTTAAGATTCAGCAAATGAGATAACTTTGGCCTTCGCCCATCGGGCCCGGGTAATATACGAATGCAGCTGGACTTCTTCTCACGCGTCATCCCGACATAAAATGCTTGAAAGCATAAGTTGAAGACATTCTTCGGCGTTTGGCTTAGATCTAATATAATTTTGTCCACGGTTTGGCCTTGGAATTTGTGAAAGGTCAAGGCGAACGCAAGATCAAGCCCATGAGTTCGATAATATATCTTACTTTTGCGGGAGGCGCGATTCACGGGGAGTTCCTCGAGACGCTTGCAGATCTTAACTGGAAGTACGATACTGCGCGGACGAGTGACATTCTCACGCATATTTCCCTCGCTCGCCGAGTCTCGAAGCTCGGGAGCTAATGTCGCTTGATCGGACCAGTTTGTGGAATCCAGATGCTCAATGAGAACATTGACCGCGTAAGGCGGCTCGATCCACACCTCCTCGCCAGGATTCGCATTGTTGATTTTCGCCGCATCGGTGGACCTGCTTTCATCTCGGAGAATCAGGCTGTGGATTTTGGCGGGCGTGCCGTTCGCTAAACCACGCGAAGGATTTAGGTCGTTGTTTAGAATAATTCCAGGCGCCCCGGCAACGAAAGTGCCTGCCAATTCGGGAAATTCCGACCGGATCACGTCTTCATGTCGGGAGTCCAAAAGTGTGGTTGCAATAGGTCGCTTCCAGCGAAGTATCGGTTGTCCACTGAGCCGCGCAAAATGCCGTGCACGCACATCATTGATAGCTTGTCGTTGCCGATTGCCAGTCACGGCCACAGTCGCGAAGAGCCAATCGCGGTCCATTTGTACATCCGATGCCGTGAGCACCTTCAGCCGGTCCAAATCGGACTGCGTAATGGGTCGTTCCTCCGAACGGCATCGTTCAATGAAGCGGACGTGAGCCGGGTCGCTAGCTGCTCGAACCTGCGTACGAACATCAACACACCAATAATGTTCGCGGTCGC
This sequence comes from Cymbomonas tetramitiformis, assembly GCA_001247695.2. Taxonomy (NCBI): domain Eukaryota; kingdom Viridiplantae; phylum Chlorophyta; class Pyramimonadophyceae; order Pyramimonadales; family Pyramimonadaceae; genus Cymbomonas; species Cymbomonas tetramitiformis. The sequence goes on from LGRX02006992.1 coordinate 1,794, forward strand.
ATGCAAAAACCGCGGAAGGATTCGGTATTGAAAAAAAATAAGATTTCCATGAGGTATTAAAGTAATCGGAAATACCTGTTCGGTTAATGGATAGCGCCGGATAGCTTGGAATAGACGACCAGCTGTCTCAGCCACATCAAATGATCGTTGGCCGGAAAAGACGTTTAAAGCTTGTTTGTACAACGATTTTCCCACGGGGGCTAGTTGTCCAAAATCGCCCACAGCCACCACCGCTAGTCCCCCCCATTCAGTTTTGGCCTCGTTGCCGACTCGTCGGATTTCGGCACAACGATCTTGAAGATGTCCATACAAGCATGCCTCAACCATGGAGATTTCGTCGATAAGTAATATGTAGGCGGTACCGGGGCCAAGGCGCACCGCGTACTCCGCCTTCGTGGCCGGATTCATGGCCTTCAAAGGCACCACCCTGCAAGCTTCCGTGGGCTTCATATCACCCAAGTAGCCAAGTTATGAATGGTCCGCGCACCTGGGATGAGAGCCGCCGCAACCCCGGACGGAGCGCAGCAAACCACGGTGCCATCATGACCGGATAAAAAATTCGCGGCGGTGCACAAGGCTTTGGCGACGTAACTCTTGCCGGTGCCCGGTCCGCCGTCCCACAAGGAAGTCATCGGTGGAGGTGGAGGAGGCTTGCTCTGCGCCTCGGCGGCCAGACATAGGGATAACCATGACAACACGGGGGTGACCGCATCACGTTGACCTGCGTTTAGATCGGTGGTGATTAAAAACGAAGCTCCGTCGAAGTCGCCTACCACCATTATGGCCAATCCGCCCCACGTATCACGCTCCTCCATAGGCATTCCTTCCACCGCCAACCTCGTCGCACAAAGCTGTTGTAAGCGGGCGAAGAGAGCGGCATCGTCGTATACGCACTTTGGAACGAGAAGCAGCCGACATTTGAAGATGGCATGATCCGCTGGGATGGGTCCGGTGCCAAACAAAGCGTCATATACGTTAGGGCACATCTCGTGAGCAAAGGCCCCAAATTCATCGGAGGGGGTGGAAGGCATGCGGAGGCATCCAATGTTGTCCGATGGAACGCCAAGATGGGATACCGATGAAAGAAATGTTGACACGCGAGGGTAAGGTCGTTTCGCGTCCGAAAGAATGACAAAGGGGCGTGCCGCTCGATGACGAGATGGACCGTCGCCTGTTTGTAGTCGAAGCCACCCAAGGAGGTGATCGAAAATCTTGGCCTCGGTCTTGGATTGAAAGTCGGCGGGACAAACTCGAATGTGAGGATCGACGCCTGCTCCAATATCATGAGGCGAAGCGGTCTCGTCCGTAGCGACAGTTCGTTGTTCCGGGATGGACGCGTCCGGCTCTTGTGCCATAACTTCCGCTACACGATTAGCATCTTGTTCGGTGTAGGATGAGACCAAATCAGGACGGCTTACGCGGGTGGGTCCCAGAACATCGGTCGACGGATTGTTCACGCGGTCATCGCCGGTCGCCGGCATGGTCTCGGTGTGAATCCGCTCAAAGAAGTCGACGGAGCCCTGCACAAACTTGCGCTCCGCTTTCAACGCATCAAGCCGAGAATCCCCATCAGCGCCCTCGGCATCTTCCAACACTTGAAGGTTGCGTGTACGGATTTCCTCGATCAACGCATCCAACTCCATATCTCGGTCACGCATAGGTACTTGCTCTCCAGTAGGGTTTGCCGGGGGAACGTACGGACCTTGACCTTTCTCAGCTGCGGTTTCAAGCGTTGCCCGATCCACGACCGCTCGGGCACGCCACTGGGTCAGAATCTTTTTCTTCCGCGAATTCACGTTGAGTCCAAAGGTCACATTCTCGACATACGCAAGGCGTGCCCGCATAATGAAAGGTGCATCAGGCCGGGAGGCAGCTCGCGGGCACCAATCACAAAAAGCGTCCCAGCCGGTGGCCGGACCCTTTAGATTTTGTGCTTCGACGGCGTCGCCGTATCCATGCAAGCCGTCCATTCGGCAATATCCCAAGGTTGGATTAACGCGAGCATATATGCGCTGTATTTCTCGGCCTTCTTCGTCCAGGTCTTGTTCCCAATAATACGTGGTCCATGATACTTAGGGGGAGGCCCACCTGCTAAGATGGGACATTTGAACTTAGATCGGATACGCTACACGTGGGTGTCGTGCAAGGGATGATCGGGATGAAATCGAAATAGCCCGTTCACAGGCCGTCCACGTTGAGGAGCCGGCATTTCGACAATCAAGCCGGTTTCGGGAATGTTCTGGACGCAGCGTGGAGAGGTCGGTTCCGGCATTTCTTCATCCTCCGGTTTTTTGGGTTGCCGCACCACATCCACAAGGGCGCCATACTCCACCAAATTCAGATTAGCTAACTCGTTACCCCGGTAAAGGTAATGCGTATGGTGAGCGACCGGCATTGGTTCACCGTCGATGTCACGATATACGGTAGCGCCGGCATCACCTTGCACTCTGCGAGCTTGGCCGATGACTTCCGCTTCCCCATAATCAGGGACGAAATCGTCGTGTGGATAATTGAGAAATTTATTTCGCAATTATGCTGGAAGTACGGGGGAGGGAATTTCTAACCCTAAAAGTTGAGCCCGAGGCCAACTGAGGGCCCGACGATTTTTTCCTGAAAATTTTGTGGTTTTTGCCCACTGGGGGATTTTCCTCGGGACGGAGTCCCGATGAATCCGGCAGTACGACTTTCCTGAGTGTTGATTGGTCGCGTTGCGACAACCTGAACCGTGGTGGGTGAGACAGAGTCTCAAAAGTCTGACGGCATGAAATGCCTGCGTCATGACTGGTCACCGTGACGTCACGGAAGTTGAAGAGGTTGGGGAGATGGAAAGACATTTGGACATCGGACACATCACAGAGTGATGTGGAGCGACACTTGAAACGACGGGAGATGCAAGGCATCGAACGGCCTGCACACCATCGCCTGAGTTTGTGAATGTGAAAGGTCTTTCGGAAAGCTTTGAAAGCTTTGCGAAAATACAAACTTCATCATTCTGCGAGTACTTTCGGGCTCCGAGTCTACCAACTAAAAAAGTTAGAAATTTTTTAAACAAGTTCGAGAATTTTGAAAGCAATGGCAGCAGTAAACGACGCAGTGGACAGCGGATCGGAGGCGGAGATTAAGACGGTGTACGGGGACCTGAGACTGGTGACGCGTATGCTAGCGATGAGCGGTGGAGTGGAAAAGAAGTGTGACGCGGTAGCGCCAGCGTTGGATCGGTGCGTTCGTTTCTTCGAAACAGCAGACGTTGAGAGTGCGGGGGAGATGCTGGAGTATGCGGTGGCGCTCGGCGTCTTTACGCCTGCGGTGCGGGACGCCAGCGGAAAGGTGACGGAGAAGGCGATTCTGAAGCCTCCGGGGAGAGAGAGACCGGCTTTCGTGACAGCACTGGTGGAGGCAGCGGAGCATTGCGTGGAGGTGCTAGTCGCGCGAATGGGCTATAAACTCCCGGAGGTGCCGCAGCAGTCGGCGTCGGAGAACCGCACCAGCGACAAGCAGGCGCGGGAGGACGATGATGAGGACGAGGAGAATGAGGAAGAGGCACCAGGCGAGGAGTTTTTCGCCGAGACGGAGGAAGAAGCGGTTGCGCAAAAACTGAAAAACAAAAAAGGTAAATTTGCAGCAGGTGTTGCGCCGGATGGGCTGGCGAAGGACGCGGAGCTCAAACGCAGGATGGACGCGTACCTGGCGTCAGTAATTCCGGGGTACGCGCCGGCAGCAGAAAAAGGAGGCCTATCGGTGTTTCGGTTGAGGGAGCGTCCGAGCGCGAAGCTTAGGAAAACTGTAGTTGCGGACCCGGCGACAGGAGAGATGAAGTCAGTTTCGATTCCGCGTTTGACGAAGGATCAATTCTTAGAGCAGAATATGGAGATGTTGGAGATGCTGGAAACGAAAAAGGAACGCGCGCAGTTCAGGCAGTATGTTGCGTGGATAATGAAACTGGCAGACAGGCACAGTTGGACGGAAGTGTATGACTTTGACGCGCAGGTTAGGAGCGATATTGAGGATGGGAGGTTGGATTCGTGGGATCCGATTAGACTGGGACACAGATTCCAGTACGAGTATGTACCGGCGCAACGAGAGGCGCAGAGTTTACTCGAGGAGAGGACCCGGGACAAAGGACACAAAGGAGTAGAAAAAGGAAAGAAGGACGGGATTTGTGATTTCTTTCAGAAAAAGGAAGGATGCAAGAAGGGAAAAGACTGCGGCTTTATTCACGTTTGCAGGGGCTGCAAGTCGCCCGAGCATGGGCAGGCGAGCTGCGAGAAGTGAAGATGAGGACACGGGTAGCCGGGACGACGGCAGTAAGATGATGTGCAACCGGGATGACGGGCACGTGAAGTGTAGATGAGCACTAATGAGAAAATAGTTCGATGAAAAGTACTTTGTGGACACAGATTGTTTCTTGGACCTCTAGAAAGGTAGTTCAAAAGTTGATTGTATGAGAAAGTGGACAGTAAGTCTGGTTTGGTATTGGTGAAATATCACTTTACTCTTTGAATTTATAAAAGATTGTTCTATTAACTTGAAAATATGTTTGTGAACTTTCGATGTGCTTTGATTGCTTGCCTAGTTGATGGTGCAATTGTCCGGGGAAAAGTGCTTGATTGCGGGGTGTAGTGCATATTGCTATTAGAATTCTGTGTTGCAGCAGTGGGGTGAATTGATGCTTGTTTTGCTGGATGGTGCAGTTGGTTTGAGAGAGAGACTTGATTTGTGGGACGTGCCTATGAAGGGGAGGACTTGTGTTAATGTCAGAAGGTGAGGGGATGGTTGGAAAGAAGGGCCGGTCAGGCTCGGAGAATGTGGTAGTCAGAGAGAAGGTGTGGAGGCTGGAGCTGCCACTCAGGCTTGCCTGAAGTAGGATTGTGAGATTGTGTACCAAGGTGTGGGAGGAACACAGGGTTGTGCCGGCCTGCCTGTGTGGCATTTGGGAGCAGAAGCACCAGCCGGTTGGGTAAAGGAACTTGCAGGTCGGCATGAGCCCCTGCAGTTTGGGCTGACTCTTCAGCTCCCCAGATTCCAGCTGGGAAGCACCGACCACCTCCTTGGAGGTACTCAAAGGTTTGTTGTTGAAAATTGGTGCTTATAAGCACCGCCACTGTCACAGAAATCTCTCCTCCCCGGGAAGTACTTGTGTGGATAATTGAGAAATTTATTTCGCAATTATGCTGGAAGTACGGGGGAGGGAATTTCTGACCCTAAAAGTTGAGCCCGAGGCCAACTGAGGGCCCGACGATTTTTTCCTGAAAATTTTGTGGTTTTTGCCCACTGGGGGATTTTCCTCGGGACGGAGTCCCGATGAATCCGGCAGTACGACTTTCCTGAGTGTTGATTGGTCGCGTTGCGACAACCTGAACCGTGGGGGGTGAGACAGAGTGCTGGACTTTAGGTTCAGGGTTATTATTATGGGCTCTGATAGCCCCTAGCCTGACCCGTCTCTGATCGGAACCGTGACTCCGCTAGTAGCTAGGATGACAGTACAGTAGTACTGTACTGTCAGTCATCACTTCGTATTATCCGGGTTTCCGAGATGCATGATAAAAGCACTCGGCCGGACTGATTATGGGAGCTTAGCCAGTTTGTTTTACCCGAGCGGAACACCTGTTCTCGCAGGTTATGCGCGTCACCACTTCCCTAGTAATTCTGATGGCACAGCGCCAAGCTGTTGCCATGATTGGCTAAGTTTTGACACAGAGATGGGGTGGGCGCCCCCTTAGACAGTGGTTTCTCTTCGCAGTATGGCCTCCTTTTGAAGTGGAGATCAGTTTTTCGGCATTTATTCGGCAGAGTATCGTCGCTGAGTATGGTTATGTTTTACGTTCCGTTTGATCAGCGGGCAGGACACTCCGCGTTTTGTGGGTCGCTCCCACGATTAGCCACTCGGCTCATGACCTGCTTGATTATGTTATTGTTTGCTGAGACTCCTGCAGGAATTGGCCGCTGCGGAATTGTCCGCTACTGTCGCACCGCTAGCCCGCAATCCCATCTCACTGTCATTTTTGGAATGGACACACCGCCAAGACCACGTACACGCGCTAGGGCGCGTAAATTAGCGACTATTTTCGATGATGTTGGGGCATTGAATTCGGCTACCCCCACAACGCCGCATTTGGCTTCGGCTGACGAGTCGGCTGCGGCTGCGACGCTCGTACAGCGGTTACGCAAAGACTCGTTCGATGTTCAGTGCGCAAAGACAGCAGCCACTAAAGTTCTGGGAGACAAAACGGCAAAGTTTCATGGCAGTGAATCGTCGGCTTCGGACATTTTTTCGCAGCTGGTCTCCGAAATTCAGCAGCTTTTCACGCTGCAGTCGCAGGCGCTTGCACCCCTGTTTGAGCTGTCTGCTGCTAATGTCCCTGTCATGACTGCTGCGAATGAGCTCCTGTACTCTGTGCTGTTGCTGCTGACTGCGCCAGGGTCTCCTGCCCGTAATTGGGTGGAGGCTTCTGGGGCTGATGTTCCTGCTGACGGCAAACGTGCCACCCTCGAGGTGGTGCGTATGCTCGCTGATGATTCGACTCCGTTCGAGTCTCTGACTGAGCTGCTTGACGTGAGAATCTCGGATGAAAGTGACCCTGACTCTGGCATTCGTCTCTTTAACAGTTGTCTTCGGGATGCGCAGCGTCTGCAGACGCTGCCCGAAGACGCTGTTAAAAGGCAATTCCTCTCTGCCCTGTCTGGACCGGCTTACGCCACGCTGGTTGACTCGTTTGCTCGAGCTGACCAGCGTGCGGCTGTGAGTCTGCTCACCCTGCAGGCGCGCGTGCGCGAGCAGTACCGCTGCGGGCGGCTCTCGGGCAAGCGCACTGCGGGGCGCCCCATGTCCGTAGCATCTTGCACCACTGACACTGGCCTGGCTTCGGCCATCGAGCGGCTCAGTTCTCAGTTGGTCAAGTTGCAGCGGGATGTGGATTCCCTTAAGAAGGGTGGCTCCAAGCCACCTCATGGGAAACACACTCCGCGCGGCTTCCACCGACCTGGAGTGCAACCGCTTGCTCATTCCGCCTCTTCGGAGGTGGCTTTTGACAAGCGGTCTGGCACCTTTGTCCCAACGTGCAGGCACGAGAAGTGCCGCGCCGTTGGGTCGAAGCATTGGCTGAGTGAGTGTCCTCACAAGGACACTCACCCGTTGTCCATTTCGGCATCCTACTGCCAAGCCGTCGAGTCTTATGACTCCGACGTGCTTGCCCTTCGTTTTCAGCGGTATTATGACGCTGGGGATGAGGGGTCCATGGAGCACCTGTGTGCTCTCGTGGGGCAACCTGAAATCTGTGAGCTGTCTGCGCATTCCTTTGCTCCAGAGCCTACGGCTCTGCAGCAGTTCAAGGATGCTGCTGCCTCTACTGAGTCTGCACCTGATGAGCACCTTTCCATTGGCCGTGTTGCATTTGCTGAGGTCAGCGGTCCGCTTGCTGGTGGTGTCGAGCCGACCGCCAGCAAGCGACTGCTGCCGAAGGCCTCTGCACCCGTGCATGGTAAGCCGATTGACTTGCATGAGGTCAGCCGTGCCGCCTTCGTGCCGCCGTCTACCTCTCTGGCTCTCGGCCCGATGGCTCCTGCTGACAACTCTTTCAAAACATTCAACACTGTCCACCCTGACTGGCTTGACATTGACCCTGCGCCTGTTGAGGTGTGTGACTCCGATGATGATGGAGAGGGCTCGGACTGCCCTCCTGGTGTCTGCCTGACTGAAATTGAGGGGGGTGCACCGCCGGCGGCTGCGGCATTTCGGCGGTTCGGAGTCCCCAAAGGCTCCAAGCCATTTGGCGTCGGAGAATTTGCACTCACTCTTTTCATGGTGACTACGTTTCTGTTCAGTGCTACGGCGATGCCGACACTCGTGGTCGGCGGTGGTGTCAGGGGCCTGGTTGAGCCCGGAGCCACCTACGGCTACAGTGCGGTTCATCCCGGTGGTGCATTACTGGATTCCCTTTGCCCGCCTGTGGTTACTACTGGTTCGTCATTGCCGCCGCAGGATGTGGCACCGTTCTTTTCTCAATCGGCCTCAGCGGCTCTGCAATCTGGTAGTCTTGCCACTCCACTCTGGGATCCGCCTGACCCACTTGGGTCTGGTGGTGTCAACACTTATGATGTTTCATCTCAACTTACTTCGGATGCTTTTCCTGCCTTGGAATCCGTCTGCTGAACTCGGCTCTGCCGACCAGCTTTGCAGTGGCTAGAGTCTGCTATTTCAGATCCTGGTGGTGTGATTAGCCTTAGCCGCAGTGGTGGGTTGTGCCGGGACAAGTCCCCGGGCACCCAGCTAGAAGTATATCTGTTTCCAGTAAAGTGCTGTTTGTTATCTGTTTACTTAGCTCCGCTTGCCTAGCCCTATTGGCTACAGTCACAGCTCCGGGTGGTGTGCTGGACTTTAGGTTCAGGGTTATTATTATGGGCTCTGATAGCCCCTAGCCTGACCCGTCTCTGATCGGAACCGTGACTCCGCTAGTAGCTAGGATGACAGTACAGTAGTACTGTACTGTCAGTCATCACTTCGTATTATCCGGGTTTCCGAGATGCATGATAAAAGCACTCGGCCGGACTGATTATGGGAGCTTAGCCAGTTTGTTTACCGAGCGGAACACCTGTTCTCGCACAGAGTCTCAAAAGTCTGACGGCATGAAATGCCTGCGTCATGACTGGTCACCGTGACGTCACAGAAGTTGAAGAGGTTGGGGAGATGGAAAGACATTTGGACATCGGACACATCACAGAGTGATGTGGAGCGACACTTGAAACGACGGGAGATGCAAGGCATCGAACGGCCTGCACACCATCGCCTGAGTTTGTGAATGTGAAAGGTCTTTCGGAAAGCTTTGAAAGCTTTGCGAAAATACAAACTTCATCATTCTGCGAGTACTTTCGGGCTCCGAGTCTACCAACTAAAAAAGTTACCCACGCCCGCCACTCCCTCGGGTAAAGGAGCTTGCAGGTCGGCATGAGCCCCTGCAGTTTGGGCTGACTCTTCAGCTCCCCAGATTCCAGCTGGGAAGCACCGACCACCTCCTTGGAGGTACTCAAAGGTTTGTTGTTGAAAATTGGTGCTTATAAGCACCGCCACTGTCACAGAAATCTCTCCTCCCCGGGAAGTACTTGGCATCAATCCCGGGGAACATGTCGGCATCCTCGAGGTCTTCATCGTCACAATCGATATCATCGTCCGGTCGCTCTCCATGACCTCCGAAGTTTTCGTCGCCTTGCGCCAAGCCAATGCCTTGCTCGCTAGCAAACGCCTTAACCGCCGCCCACATGTGCACGTACCAAAAGCGCTCACTTGTCGGAACGGTTGGCAATCCGAGTAAGAAGGCTTGTTCTACGCCAACTTCTTGAGCCCCCGTAATATTGTTCAGAGTGCGCGTGATAACATGTTGAGCGGTTCTCACTTCCGTACCCGAATTCTCGGCAACCGAGGGCCGGTGAGCGACGGACTTAGTGGCCTCGTATAAGCAAGATAAGGTAATAGCGGGTTCCCACGGATCCTTCACCATATACTTGAACATATAGTAGCCAGCAGCTTTCGCCTGCTCCGCGGACCCAAGCATGTACATGGCCGTGTTGCCCCCCATGACTGCGGTGAATGCACGATTGAAGGCCGTCATGAAGGTGTCGTCGTTTTTGGGTCTATAAGGTTCCCAAACTATTACGCGTTTGTCGGGTTCCACGAGAGGTGCATCGATGCTAAGAGTCGTAGGGTCATGAAGTTCACGGGGGGCAATAGTCTCCGCCTCCATCACGTTGAACCGCGTAATTCCTTCGTTATCCACGTAGGAATCATTGCCATCACCAACCACAATGAGTTCGGTTGGCCCAGTATCCCGGGTACGTAGAGCTTGAGGCATGCATAGGCGACAACCGTATCGACCGTTTGGCGGCTTTCTACAAGTGAAGATGTGTCGGTCATGACGATTCGAATAAGCCGACACTCGAGCCCAGCGAACATCGAACGGAGTGCTGTTGATATCCGGCGGCGGAGCGTTCTGATAGCACGGAGAACATATTACCTCGGGTTCCCGATCCAGCGGTAAGGGGGAATCGTAGAGTGCGAGCCGAGGTGCGGCTCTCTCTGCCGGGTCCTCTTTGGCGCGGCGTGCATGAACTTCTTGATGCGCCCATGTGGGCAAATGTGCTTGCACTATAGTGTCGAGCACTTTTCCCGCTCTGGAGGCGAGCTCTGGATCCTCGGCTATCTTCTCCAAAATAATGCCGGCAATAGCGCATCCAAAGAGGCAACCGTGTAAGTGCAGAGCGCCCCGCTGTTGGGCTTCAATTACCGCAAAAAATGCGGCAAGCATGCCCCCAAAAACGCATGGATCCCGAGATCCCAGCGGCTGCGTTCTCTTTGTGTCTCCCTCGAGATGCAGCCCCAAAAGACCTTCGACCGCGGCCTTCATCAAAATTCTAAAACTCTCGGCCGCGGCAGCGGGGTGTTCAGCTAACAAGGCGGCGCGTTGTGCTGGCGTGGTTTGGATAGCAAATCCGAAGCCTTCCGCATCGGACGGCTTCATGGGGTC
>LGRX02006993.1:0-20549 GCA_001247695.2 Cymbomonas tetramitiformis
TTCAGTTGGAGGGGGGTGTAGAGTTGTAGACAAGGTCGGTGTAAGGCCGATGGTGCCATGGTATCCACTCAACAGGGTTGTCGACTTGAGCCAAGCGTTCGCGTGTTTACCACTGGCATGTCTGTTGGCTCGTCGTGAAATGGTGTATGGTCGGGTCAGATAAGGTCGGGTTGGTGGCCGTCCGGCTCACGCACGTCATGCGCAGGCGCACCCTCTAGTTTACCCGCGCCAGCTCTGCACGCATGGGATCACACCCGGCCTGTGTACGCAGCTCGTGGGAGGGGTGGATGATGAGGTCATGGAGTGGGAGCTGTTTGTCGTGGCCGTTCAGTTGGAGGGGTGTAGAGTTGTAGACAAGGTCGGGTTGGTAAGCGTTCGGCTCACGCACGCCATGCGCATGCGCACCCTCTAGTTTACCCGCGCCAGCTCTGCACGCATGGGATCACACCCAGCCTGTGTACGCAGCTCGTGGGAGGGGCGGATGATGTGAGGTCATGGGAGGGAGAGTCGTTTGTCGTGTGGCCGTTCAGTTGGTGGGGGTGTAGAGTTGTAGACAAGGTCGGGTTGGTGGGCGTTCGGCTCACGCACGTCATGCGCAGGCGCACCCTCTAGTTTACCCGCGCCAGCTCTGCACGCATGGGATCACACCCAGCCTGTGTACGCAGCTCGTGGGAGGGGCGGATGATGTGAGGTCATGGGAGGGAGAGTCGTTTGTCGTGTGGCCGTCGTCAGTTGGAGGGGGGTGTAGAGTTGTAGACAAGGTCGGGTTGGTGGGCGTTCGGCTCACGCACGTCATGCGCAGGCGCACCCTCTAGTTTACCCGCGCCAGCTCTGCACGCATGGGATCACACCCAGCCTGTGTACGCAGCTCGTGGGAGGGGCGGATGATGTGAGGTCATGGGAGGGAGAGTCGTTTGTCGTGTGGCCGTCGTCAGTTGGAGGGGGTGTAGAGTTGTAGACAAGGTCGGGTTGGTGGGCGTTCGGCTCACGCACGTCATGCGCAGGCGCACCCTCTAGTTTACCCGCGCCAGCTCTTCACGCATGGGATCACACCCAGCCTGTGTACGCAGCTCGTGGGAGGGGCGGATGATGTGAGGTCATGGGAGGGAGAGTCGTTTGTCGTGTGGCCGTTCAGTTGGAGGGGGTGTAGAGTTGTAGTCTTGTAGACAAGGTCAGGTTGGTGGGCGTTCGGCTCACGCACGTCATGCGCAGGCGCACCCTCTAGTTTACCCGCGCCAGCTCTGCACGCATGGGATCACACCCAGCCTGTGTACGCAGCCCGTGGGAGGGCGGATGATGTGAGGTCATGGGAGGGAGAGTCGTTTGTCGTGTGGCCGTCGTCAGTTGGAGGGGGGTGTAGAGTTGTAGACAAGGTCGGGTTGGTGGGCGTTCGGCTCACGCACGTCATGCGCAGGCGCACCCTCTAGTTTACCCGCGCCAGCTCTGCACGCATGGGATCACACCCAGCCTGTGTACGCAGCCCGTGGGAGGGGCAGATGATGTGAGGTCATGGGAGGGAGAGTCGTTTGTCGTGTGGCCGTTCAGTTGGAGGGGGGTGTAGAGTTGTAGACAAGGTCGGTGTAAGGCCGATGGTGCCATGGTATCCCCTCAACAGGGTTGTCGACTTGAGCTAAGCGTTCGCGTGTTTACCACTGGCATGTCTCTTAGCTCGTCGTGCAATGGTGTATGGTCGGGTCAGATAAGGTCGGGTTGGTGGGCGTCCGGCTCACGCACGTCATGCGCAGGCGCACCCTCTAGTTTACCCGCGCCAGCTCTGCACGCATGGGATCACACCCAGCCTGTGTACGCAGCCCGTGGGAGGGGCGGATGATGTGAGGTCATGGGAGGGAGAGTCGTTTGTCGTGTGGCCGTTCAGTTGGAGGGGGTGTAGAATTGTAGTCTTGTAGACAAGGTCGGGTTGGTGGGCGTTCGGCTCACGCACGTCATGCGCAGGCGCACCCTCTAGTTTACCCGCGCCAGCTCTGCACGCATGGGATCACACCCAGCCTGTGTACGCAGCCCGTGGGACGAGGGGCGGATGATGTGAGGTCATGGGAGGGAGAGTCGTTTGTCGTGTGGCCGTTCAGTTGGAGGGGGGTGTAGAGTTGTAGACAAGGTCGGGTTGGTGGGCGTCTAACTCACGCACGTCATGCGCAGGCGCACCCTCTAGTTTACCCGCGCCAGCTCTGCACGCATGGGATCACACCCAGCCTGTGTACGCAGCTCGTGGGAGGGGCGGATGATGTGAGGTCCTGGGAGGGAGAGTCGTTTGTCGTGTGGCCGTTCAGTTGGAGGGGGGTGTAGAGTCGTAGACAACGTCGGGTTGGTGGGCGTTCGGCTCACGCACGTCATGCGCATGCGCACCCTCTAGTTTACCCGCGCCAGCTCTGCACGCATGGGATCACACCCAGCCTGTGTACGCAGCCCGTGGGAGGGGCGGATGATGTGGGGTCATGGGAGGGAGAGTCGTTTGTCGTGTGGCCGTTCAGTTGGAGGGGGGTGTAGAGTTGTAGACAAGGTCGGGTTGGTGGGCGTTCGGCTCACGCACGTCATGCGCAGGCGCACCCTCTGGTTTACCCGCCCCAGCTCTGTACGCATGGGATCACACCCAGCCTGTGTACGCAGCTCGTGGGAGGGGCGGATGATGTGAGGTCATGGGAGGGAGAGTCGTTTGTCGTGTGGCTGTTCAGTTGGAGGGGGTGTAGAGTTGTAGACAAGGTCGGGTTGGTGGGCGTTCGGCTCACGCACGTCATGCGCAGGCGCACCCTCTAGTTTACCCGCGCCAGCTCGGCACGCATGGGATCACACCCAGCCTGTGTACGCAGCTCGTGGGAGGGGCGGATGATGTGAGGTCATGGGAGGGAGAGTCGTTTGTCGTGTGGCCGTTCAGTTGGAGGGGGGTGTAGAGTTGTAGACAAGGTCGGGTTGGTGGGCGTTCGGCTCGCGCACGTCATGCGCAGGCGCACCCTCTAGCTTACCCGCGCCAGCTCTGCACGCATGGGATCACACCCAGCCTGTGTACGCAGCTCGTGGGAGGGGCGGATGATGTGAGGTCATGGGAGGGAGAGTCGTTTGTCGTGTGGCCGTTCAGTTGGAGGGGGGTGTAGAGTTGTAGACAAGGTCGGGTTGGTGGCCGTTCGGCTCACGCACGTCATGCGCAGGCGCACCCTCTAGTGTACCCGCGCCAGCTCTGCACACATGGGATCACACCCAGCCTGTGTACGCAGCTCGTGGGAGGGGCGGATGATGTGAGGTCATGGGAGGGAGAGTCGTTTGTCGTGTGGCCGTCGTCAGTTGGAGGGGGGTGTAGAGTTGTAGACAAGGTCGGGTTGGTGGGCGTTCGGCTCACGCACGTCATGCGCAGCGCACCCTCTAGTTTACCCGCGCCAGCTCTGCACGCATGGGATCACACCCAGCCTGTGTACGCAGCTCGTGGGAGGGGCGGATGATGTGAGGTCATGGGAGGGAGAGTCGTTTGTCGTGTGGCCGTTCAGTTGGAGGGGGTGTAGAGTTGTAGACAAGGTCGGGTTGGTGCTTGGTGGGCGTTCGGCTCACGCACGTCATGCGCAGGCGCACCCTCTAGTTTACCCGCGCCAGCTCTGCACGCATGGGATCACATCCAGCCTGTGTACGCAGCTCGTGGGAGGGGCGGATGATGTGAGGTCATGGGAGGGAGAGTCGTTTGTCGTGTGGCCGTTCAGTTGGAGGGTGTGTAGAGTTGTAGTCTTGTAGACAAGGTCGGGTTGGTGGGCGTTCGGCTCACGCACGTCATGCGCAGGCGCACCCTCTAGTTTACCCGCGCCAGCTCTGCACGCATGGGATCACACCCAGCCTGTGTACGCAGCTCGTGGGAGGGGCGGATGATGTGACGTCATGGGAGGGAGAGTCGTTTGTCGTGTGGCCGTCGTCAGTTGGAGGGGGGTGGAGAGTTGTAGACAAGGTCGGGTTGGTGGGCGTTCGGCTCACACACGTCATGCGCAGGCGCACCCTCTAGTTTACCCGCGCCAGCTCTGCACGCATGGGATCACACCCAGCCTGTGTACGCAGCTCGTGGGAGGGGCGGATGATGTGAGGTCATGGGAGGGTGAGTCGTTTGTCGTGTGGCCGTCGTCAGTTGGAGGGGAGTGTATAGTTGTAGACAAGGTCGGGTTGGTGGGCGTTCGGCTCACGCACGTCATGCGCAGGCGCACCCTCTAGTGTACCCGCGCCAGCTCTGCACGCATGGGATCACACCCAGCCTGTGTACGCAGCTCGTGGGAGGGGCGGATGATGTGAGGTCATGGGAGGGAGAGTCGTTTGTCGTGTGGCCGTTCAGTTGGAGGGGGTGTAGAGTTGTAGACAAGGTCGGGTTGGTGGGCGTTCGGCTCACGCACGTCATGCGCAGGCGCACCCTCTAGTTTACCCGCGCCAGCTCTGCACGCATGGGATCACACCCAGCCTGTGTACGCAGCCCGTGGGAGGGGCGGATGATGTGAGGTCATGGGAGGGAGAGTCGTTTGTCGTGTGGCCGTTCAGTTGGAGGGGGTGTAGAGTTGTAGTCTTGTAGACAAGGTCAGGTTGGTGGGCGTTCGGCTCACGCACGTCATGCGCAGGCGCACCCTCTAGTTTACCCGCGCCAGCTCTGCACGCATGGGATCACACCCAGCCTGTGTACGCAGCTCGTGGGAGGGGCGGATGATGTGAGGTCATGGGAGGGAGAGTCGTTTGTCGTGTGGCCGTTCAGTTGGAGGGGGTGTAGAGTTGTAGACAAGGTCGGGTTGGTGCTTGGTGGGCGTTCGGCTCACGCACGTCATGCGCAGGCGCACCCTCTAGTTTACCCGCGCCAGCACTTCTCGCGAAGCCGCCTGAGCGTGCCACCTAGTCCGAGCCGCGGACCCAAAAATAATTTTCAAAAATACGATTTTGCTACTAACTGTGCTCGCAGGATGCAATAACGACACCACAGAGAACACACTAACGGCACCATGGCGGACGACACAACGGACACATACAGATTCGGCCCGCCCACACCCCACATGTCACATTGCCGCCTCGCACCCTACGCAGGCTAACGGTTTTTTGTACCTGCAGGACGAAGATACGCTCCAAAACACATTCGTACCACACTCGAAAACAACCCTCCAGCACACCAAACTCGTTCTCGCAAGAAATATGGCCAAAACCGCTAACAAACCCAGACTGACGTGCGCAGGCTCGTCAAAATCGACCCAAAACACCACCGTGGGCGGGCAGCATCACCAACCGCAAGGAGAAGCAACAGCTGGCCTACCTGAAATCGAAAACATGCCAGAGTACGACCAGAGCCCTGACGGCTCGGACTTGGACTCTGAGCCGAACCACTCTCCAAAAATAACATCTGTTGAGCTCGGTATGTCGGACTCCGACTCCGAGCTAGAGTACGCCACTCCGGAAGCCGATCGGGCAACCGGTATGGCAGGCATACAACACGAAACGGACGTTCCATCGGAACGTACTGACAAAACACACGCAGAAGACAAGCCACCCAAACAACAGAAGACCAAGAGGGTACACTTCGAGAGAAGTGCGATCCCGCAAAAACATAAAACAAACAAAAAACAAGAAGACGGGCTACCCGGCACTGCCGGCCCCCGCGCCAGAAACCCCGAGGGGACTGAATCTGGTAACAAAACACAAGTCCAGCCAGAGGAGCTGCGAAGGGCGCTGGACCGGCCCATCGACCACAGAAAAGTCGACGGAGCCCCAGCTGACAACATCCCGAGCCTCCTTGAGTACACCACATCCAAGAGCACAGAGAACACGCTGGAAAAGGTGTCTCGAATCTACCAGCGCCGTCCTAAGGCCACGGAAAACCCGGAAGCCAAAATCTACCACATCGCCACCAAGTGGCACACCGACCGCAGGGAGGTCCTGGTGGCGGAGGACCCTCCCGCACATGCCTTCAAACTAGGAGTGCCCGTGGTACGTGGGGAGAGACTCTCTCTCACCCACGTACGATCAGTGACGGGCAGCAGCCTTGACCCAAGCGACACAGGGCCCACAGGCTTCCCGTACACAGGCACCCCACAATTAAAAATAGTGGACTTGGACGAGAGCATCAAGGAAGTGCTCAAGTACCTCCGGTACCTGAACGCCCTTCTTTTTGAGGTGTCCGACTCACCAGAGGCCGTCGTGTACGACCTCCGACACACCCACATCTGGCTCAACAGCGCGGGCAGGGTCAGGCAAATAGACCTTGCCTTCCAAAACAGACCTCTGGCAGCCTTTGTGCTGTTTAACACAGTCTTTCGGCTCCCACTGCACGTGGTGCCGCAGGCGCATCAAACCTGCACAAGGGAGCAGCCGGTGCTCCCTTGCATCTACGTATGGTCCCCCTGGGAGCCAGTGGAAGGGCCGACAGCAGGACGCAGTGTCCTGGTCTACGGGCCGCTGCTCAAGGGGAAAACCATCGAGCAGGTCTCAAACATCCTGGCGACCTCCGTCATCGAGAGACGGGAGTCAAGGCACGAGCTCGGGCACCTGGTTGACAGGATCCGCAAAGGTACGGTGAGAGAATCTCCGGAAGACGCAGCCCTCAGGGAGGTGATACTACTGGAGGCAGTCTCACCGGCTGCAGCGGAGCTCATCGTGCAACACCCGTACCCCTGGGGTGTGGCCACGACCACTTGCTGGCTACCCAGCAAGGAGGTCAGCGACGAGGTCGCAGCCCGGGAGGTGGCCATCGCGGACAGGAAGCAGATACTGCACGACCACCACCGAAGCCACATCGTGCAGGCCGTCGTAGAGCACATCGAGAAGCTTACAGCCAACACCACTGCCCTCAAGGGCGTCGAAAACATCTTTGACTTCCACGTACCGTCCCGGCAGTGGGCACCTTCGACGCCCGGGGACCCATCGTCTCTGCTGCAGTGGAAGCGCAACGGGGGTGGATATTCGATCAACTACTACGCCATCCTGGCGGAGGAGGCGTACGAAGCGATCGCCAACGCAGGTAAACAGACGGTGCGAGTACTGCCGGGGGTAGACGACGCTGGCCGACACATCTCCACCACGATCACGGTTGAGGTGGGGAGGTGGAGCGCCCAAGGGGCGGGCACCAAACAACGTCAAGCCCCACGAGCAGCACGAGGCAGGGAGGCGCGTGGGGGAAGAATCGACCACATAGCCGAGGTAGTAGCCTCCCAGTTCATCAATAAAGTGGGATCAAAAGCCGACGAGGTCTTCCAGCAGGCTGTAGCCACCAGCAAGCAGCCCACCCCAGAGACCAAGAAGCTGCTAAAAAACATCAACAAGCAGCTGGAGAAGTTCAACGAGTCCAAGCCCGTCACGTTGGACGAACTCCGAGACCTGCACAGAGAACAGGAGCGCAGCGCTGGGGTGCGCCATACAGAAATCACTCAAGAGGTAAGAGGCTTCCATAAAACATACCAGGAAACCGGTGGTGCCATGGTGAACACCCTCAGGGCGCTCACCGATCGCCTGACAGGAGAAGGAAAACAACAGGCACCTGATCATCCGCTTCACTTCACGAAAAAATCACCACAGACTGCAGAGGAGGACGATCAGTACCGGGGCATCCCCTACACTGGCAAGAAACCCGACCCCAAGAGGAGCCAGCCCCCGCCAAAGAGACCAGCAACCAACACGGGGGGCCGGGCGATCGACGCCGAGCCACCGGCGAAGCGGAGGGCACAAGGGGGTGCACAGGCGACAGCACAGGAGGGGGCACAACCTGAGAGCCCCCGATCAGCCCCGCCACTCACTAGGAAGGTGAGTAATCATACAACCCCCTGCCCTGCTGACCAACCCACACCACAACCTACCACACCTTGCCAGTGGAATCACACCCCCACTGCACTAACAAGTAACACCTGTGCTGCAGAGGACCAAGGAAGCAGCAGGCCTGCAAGACAGGGTGGCATAACAGAGCCAGCTGCAGGGTCTCACAGCAAGAGAAGGGATATTGAAAGCAGACCTAGTAAAGTTAGCCTGAACCTACAACTCAAAGTAATATTTATGTTGTCTCTGCCTGCCATTGCAACTGCCACTAACAAATGCTGTGAACACATGCACCCAGCAAGCACTTCCCACACTGACCACGCCGGGGGACCGAGCATTAACCACACACCGTTCGAAAGGAAAATGTCAATTCACCATAATAACTTACCACAAACTAACCGAAAACTAATAGCAACACCCCGGCAGACAAAGAGTCCCCATGCCCATGAATGTGCTATTATGCCTACCTCCGAGCACAGGCGAAATGGCCACACCATATTCAGCGAGAATGGCCACACCATATACAGTTATAACTTCCCCAATGATAACCACGAAGATACAAAAATTAACATGAGCTTAAACCACTTCTCACACCACATAACTGGCAACCCCAACAATAGTAGTATGAACCCTACAGCAACCCTAAGAGGGACGGCCACAAATAGCCACACAACACCCAATGGGTGGGCAGGGTTGACGAAAAACTTCGTAGGGTGGCTCAGCAAAGCAAGGGAAAGCGATGTGCGAAATGCCAGGACCGACCGCCAACCTTCGACCACAAGCGAATTCCTAAAACTGCTCTACGTAAAAATGATAAATTTCGCAGAACATTCCGAAACCCCCCGAAATTTTGGCACACCAAAGGGACGACATATACCAAGGGGGGCCCACCAAGAAATAGATGTCAAGGGCGTTACAACAGGGACTTTAGGGCAGCGTAACGCTGTAACGGTTAACTCGACGGCAACACAAGCGCAGTGGGCGCAACAAAAACAGGTGAAGGGGGGCAGAAACAAGCACCCCGACCAGAAACTATGCCAAACAAGCAGGGACAAGCTACATGAGCCCCCGCCCTGCAAACCAAAGGGCCCCCACCACAATAAAAGCACCAACCCTACTGAAACCCTACCAAATAATGGTACAACCGACTCCACACAGGCCAGCAGAATGATAGGAACGCCGCAAAACTTTGGGAATATGCTAAGAAGAGTGGGAGGCAGCCACACACAAAAAATGAGAGCAAACTGCCGACATTCGACCACAAGCGAATTCCCGAAATTGCTCCACGTAAAAACAACCTTTTTTCGAAAACAAGCCCAAACGCCCAAAAATTTTTACACAACCACGAAAATACACATAAAAAACGGGGCCCACCCTGGGAAAAGTGCTAGGGGTGTTACAGAAAGGGATTTAGGGCAATGTAACGCTGTAACCATAAACTCACAAATGCGAGCAGCACCACACAACCGGGGAGCAACACGACATGGAGCAGAACCACACTACCCAAGGGGGGCACGACACGAAGCTACCAGGCCACTATGGAACGCTGCATTTGCCATAACCCCGATACTCGCTATACTGATGATTACACTAACAACAAGTAGGAAAATTGGTCGCATGTGGGGAACACACGACACGCACAGCAACAACATGACGCGCAGCCGCAGAACACGAAGAAAACGGGCCACAGCGAGGAATGCAGCGGCACGGTCGACACGACCACCCCATGGCTACAAATTACTCAAGATAATTTACCGTAACGGTAAACCCTTCCTAGTTAGAACAAGGAGACCGGAACACGCAGTAACCGCGATAAAGGAAGGCACCCCAACAAGAGGCAGACCACTAATGCGGGAGATTGAGCAAAGGATGAGGCGGCACACCCGATGCTGGAAAACAAACATGACGGGCGGGGGGAGTCAGAACCACACGGAATTGTACCCGTACAACACCACTACGAAGGGACTGTTCGAAAAGAAAGGCCGACTGAACATGTTCCAAATGCAACATGCCCACTCACTGTATGAAGATGACCCACTGCCCCCCCTGGTAATAGCCACAATGAGAGAAACACTGAAACCGGGTAACAACAGAGAACCGCACACGACGAAGGCACTGCAGCTACTCGGGAACTCCCGGGGCTTCTGCATACCGGTTTGCGATGGCAAACACTGGAGGGCAGTGCTGGCCGGACCAGACAAAGAAGATGACAAACTGAAGTTCTGGATATATGACTCCTCGAATGGGAGAACAAATGCAACGTCACGCAACACCAAAAGGCTAACAGCGGAAATAACCAACTGGACGGAGCACCTGGCCCAGACACTCAACAAACAAGTAACAGTAGAACTGATGAATGTGGGCAACCAAAGCGCGCAGGACCAATACAGCTGCGGGGTATGGGTACTGATGGCCGCAGAAGCTTGGATGCACTACCAAAAAACATGCCCAGGGGGGCATTGGCCCACCCACTTCAACGAGGCAGTCAGCAAATGGGGGGCCACCGACAGAACGGCGATAACCGCCTATAGAAAGTCCATACAGCTGCCAGTAAAAGAGATGATAACCACTGCCGAGGGGCAAAGCCGGACGCGGGTGGAAAGCCAGCAAGCGGCAGAGACCCAGAGGCCTGCGGATGGCCTGAACACAAACCTAGAGGCCGGAAAACAGGCGCCGCAAACCCAGGAAAGGGGACGCAAAACTACTACGAAGCAACCAGGCCTATGGGAATGGCTACATAGATTAGCCCCCACAACACCCCCAGGTAATGACGGGCAGACACCTGAGGAGCAGCAAGCACAGGAAACCCACCTAAACGAAGAATGGGAGCAAACACAGGACGAACCAACAGCAAGATGGGAAAGATTTGTGGACACACGTCTGGAAACACCAGAGGCGTGCCAGGACTCCCGAGAATACCAAACCCCTCTCACAGAGCCAACAAAGACTGACATAGGAAAGGACCGTCTACACATGCTCACATGGAATGTGGCGGGACAAAGTGATGCCTGCCTTGACCTTGCCGAGGTCATTAACAAAAGAAGCCAAAACCAACAGAGTCTACAAGTAATTGTACTCACGGAAGTGAAACATGCACACGACAGTGTAATGAGAAGATTCAGAGACATGCAATACACTGCAATAGGCACCAAAACTGAGGTGCAGAAAGCAGAAGGCACGGCTGAACAGGCAATGAAAGGAGGAGTGGCAATACTCCTCGGCAACCCCTACAGCCACGCACACAACCACCATGTAGTCCCTGCGAGACACCTCGAGGGATACCTCCTACATGTGGTGCTGCACCTACCGGGAAAGGTGATGTACCATGTGCTAGGCATTTACAACCCACCAGGGGCAGAGGAGTGCAAAACCAGAGACAAAATACTCAAATACACAACCAACCTGCTCAGGAAAACTGCGGGAAAGGAGAACGAACATGTGGTCATAGGAGGAGACCTCAATGCGAGCAACACCAGCACAGGTAGAGGAATGACGAAAACTGACAAGCAATGGGCGAAACTTGCGGAGGAGCTAAACCTCCACAATGTAGGCCCGCCAGTCGATACCACACTTAACTGGGCGAAACACAGGAACATTGACAGATGGCTTGCACCGAGGAACAAACAGGCGCAATACGAGATGGGGGACACCACACACCTCACCCGGCACCATACGAGTGACCACGAGATGGTGAGCCTAGCAACCCTCCAGTTGGACAGCATAGGCACCCACGAACCGTATGTGGACCGCGACCCCCAACCAGGGCACGCAAAGCTGAACACGCCCCTGAACAAAACACACAGGGAAACACTCCAAGGCGTCCTCCTCAGGACACACGACTATGCCAGAACCGCTGAACTGAAACGCATAACAGAGATGGCCACACAGTGCAGGGAAGAGGACAACAGGCAAGTGGCACACGCCACCATAGACAGAGCAGGGGAAACAGTACTAAACATACTCACCGAGGCGAATAAATATGCGCTACAGGACGACGAACTGCCAACTACTATAGTTGGAGGCACCTCCAACCGAGTGGGAAAAGACCTGCTGATGAGCAAAAAGGACAGAAAGGAAAGGGACGCCGCAATACTCAAGATGCGGGAGCACAAGCAAACCAAACGACACCTACGAAACCCGCACACGGAACACTCAACCCTCAGAAGCCTGAAAGAGGGAGAAATGAAAGGCCCAACGGACAGGGACAATGCAGATGCAAAAGAGTGGGTGTCGTGGCTTACTGAGGAGGCCAAAAAAGAAAGGTCGGCAGCGCACAAGGTAGTAAAGCAGCACTGGCAACAAGCCAAGCAAAGACACAACAACAAAACAGTAAAGGAATACTGGAACAACCAAAAAAGATACCACAAAAGGATATATACCAAGGCACAAGAAACAGGCCATGCCCCCACGGCGAACATACAGGCTCTACAGGACAGAGAGGGCAGCCTGGCTGTAGGCCACGGGAACATCGCTAACGCACTAGCAGACCACATGGCCCACTCGGCACCATACAGGATGGAGCACCGAAGTCCACCCGACTCGAAACCTCCACCATGGGAAGACCCAGCTCACAGGGAGCGCCTCATAAAGTTGCCAAGACCAGACCCCAGTGGGCTGGACCTCACGATAAGTCGACAGGGCTACAGCAAAGCGGTACACACCCTAAACAACAACAAAGCACCAGGCCCCACCAGGACCCCGAACGAAATTCTTAAGTACATGCCAGAGGACTTCCATGATGCACTACACGCACTCATGCTGGAAATGTGGAACAGCAAGCATGTCCCTCTCACCTGGAAAAAAGGGACATTCTGCTTCCACCACAAGAAAGGGGATGTCACCTTACAGCAAAATTACCGACCCATAGCCCTGCTCGAAGGGGTATTCAAGCTGTACACCTCACAGATAGCAAGCATGCTCTCCACGTTCTGCGAAACGCAAGGAATACTAGCCCAGGCTCAGGAAGGCTCAAGGGAAAAAAGGAACACGCTTCGACAACTCACCAGAGTAACCAACGCGATTGAGGATGCAAACGTCTCAGGACGAGAACTACATGGCCTGTATGTAGACTTCGAAAACGCGTACGGCTCAGTGGACCACGACAAACTACTCCAAACGATGCAGTACCTTGGAATTCCCGACGAACTCACACAGGTGGTGCGGGATGTCCTAGGTACACAAAGCCATGACACAATGTCCATGAACACCAGAGTAGGAGGGGAAACCTCACACAAAACTGTACAGGTGCAAAGAGGACTCCTCCAGGGAGACAGCATGAGCCCCCTCCTTTTCATAATATACCAGGAACCGTTGTTAAGATGGCTCGAAGTGGGAGAGCATGGGTACCAACACAAGTATGCAGCAGAACAAGAAAGGCTAGGCCCCCTCAGGACGACAGCAGGGGCGTTCGTCGACGACCTACTCATACTGTGCCCCACGATTCACCACATGAGAGCTCAGCTACACAAACTGCAGGCATTCTCACAGTGGAGCGAACTCCGAATTAACCTCACCAAGTCAGCCATAACCGGCATAAAAAATGGGGTCTCCATACCTGAACAACTCCACAAAGACCTCAAAATGCTAGGACTGGACGGCAAGCTAAGCCACTTCAAAGTACTCAAGCCAGACGACACGTACAAATACCTGGGAGTACTACTTGCATTCACAGGCAGGTGGGACAAGGAAAAAGAGGCCGCTAAGGAAGAGATGAACCACAGAATACAAGCTCTACTGCGCTCCCCTCTGACACCTGACCAAAAGGAATACTCCCTTCACTCCGCAATACTGGGGAAATTCAGATATGGATTGCACCTAGGGCTGTACACAGCGGGCGAAATAGACGAATTCAACAAAATAATAGGGGGGGCCACAAAAAATATACAAGGCCTGCCCCGCAACGGAACGCCAAACATTTTCACCACACAGGAAAAGGAAAAGTACGGCTTGGGAATGGTGCCACTCCAGGCAGTCTACGCCCAGTCGATTTGGAGCGGACTACTGGAGGCCATGCACAGCGAAGAAGACAAGGGGACGGTACGGGGCCCGGCTTGGAGGCAAATAAACCTAAAGTCGAGACTCAGAATGTCCCATGTCAGCAGGTCCACTAGAGGACTGGTAGAATACCACAGCACCACACGCAGGAACTGTACAGACCTCGACAAACTCTGGGGGGGGCACCAAACAAAACACAACACACTGAGGAAACTCAATGCCCTACTCAGATACAACATTACGCCCCAGGGGACGGAGGGGATGCTCAGACAACTCCAAACCCCAATACCAAAGATAATGGAACAGCTAGAAGGGGCGACCAGAAGGAAGTCCGACAAAGAAATGGAGGGAACAACAAGAAATACGAAAGCAGGCAAAATAATTGATGGAGACGTACCGACGCCTCCAGACTGGCAGGCAATGTGCACAGACCAAACTGCCAGGGTCACAATACCCAAGGACACGCCAACTGCGATAAATTTCACAACGTGCCTCAAACTTTTTGCACACTTCCCGGACCTAGCGCTCCTCACTACCCGAGATGGCCAACATGCGATTAGCCAGGTGAATGTCAGGGAACAATGCACAGATGCAACCCTCAACACAGACCGCAGTGCCATAGCAAAAGGCCTGGCACACCTATACCCATACCTATGTGAAGCCCAACCGAGGGACATAGCGAAACCGGGGGACTTCTATGACAGTCCTACAAACAGACGACTGAAGCAACAATACAGGAACATGCTCAGGGAGGGACCGCTGGACTCCCACGCAATACGAACTAACCTCCCACGCCTCGACTCGGAGCAGCTGAGAGCAAAAATGACGGAATGGGAGGCGAGACTTGTCCCCAGGGAAGAGATTCACAGGCAACTCTCCCTGCACCCGCTCACAAGGATTAACGAAACGGAGAATACCGGCCCGACACCGGGGGAGGAAGAGGAAGAACCCCAGCCCCTCCACACACGCTCACAAACCAAATGGATAGATGAAATAGACCCCATGGCCGAAAAGCTTGAGACAGGCTTCGAGAAAGGCCGAACGATTGACAAGCCGAAAGAGATTGTGGCAATGAGGACCCTACTCGTTGACCCAACAGACCCACACTCCCTAGTGACGCAGTACAGAACCCAGTGGAGACACTCAGAGGGGGATGACTCCTACTCTTGGAGTACAAGGGAGACCATAACCGACTACCTGAAACTAGCCAAACGAAGGGGCCAAAGCGCGACCACCTTCCTAACCCTGAATAGAAGACTGCGAGCAAGGGGCTCCCAGGTGACCCACCCCACAGGCCTCAAAGAAATACTGGCCGGGAGGCCGCACCTGGGGCAGGCCTGGCCCACACTACATGCAGAGAACCTAACACTGGACCCGACAGAAACCAACCCAGAACAAGACATTGTGGACAACAGAGGGCACCACTGCCAGATACGACTGGAGGGGGAACTCGCCCACAGCTACCACAGGAATGGGAAATACATAGGCACCCTCACGAAAGAAAAGCTTCTCAGACTACACGAAAGATACACCCAGGCAGTGGGTACCACACACCACCAAACCCCACACCAGAGTACACTACGCACCGAAATGTGGGAGGACCACAAAATACAGGTCTCCACGTTCGAGGAGGAAATAGGGCACCTCCTCATTAGGTACTCAAGCAAAGAAGAAAAGGAAGAACGGAAAAAGAACCTGCAAAACCATTGGACATTCCCTGCCCAGATGCAAAGGGCACTACAACAGGCATTCGGAATTACCACCGAACTGTTCGCCTCACCCCTCAATGTCCACCACAACACCACAACGTATTACGCCAAGTATGACAGAGACAAGGTGTTCGGGGCCAGAGGCTCGGCCTGGACAGCAAATTGGATGAAACTGGGAGCCTACCAGTTCAACCCAGAATACACGCCACAGGACCTCAAAAAGGCACTGGACTTTGCCATAGCGGCCACCACCACACAAGAACCGGTGTTCGGGGTCGGGGTGTACCCGACATATGAGAAAACCCCGTACAGGAAGCTCTACAATGCACATGCGGGGCACCTAATACACGAACTATTAGAAATACCACAAGGCAAGTTCACATTTCTACCCCCTGACCACTGGATGGGTGCCACCCACCAACAAGCGAAACAGTGCAACTGGAACCTCCGGGTGCTGATAGTGGCCAACAAAGAAGGATGGCAAGCACACTGCGGGGACCCAGACACTGCCGCAGACTGTATAAGGAGGGCACTCACAACCTGCCCGCAAAGTAAGGTCCGCACCACCTCAGCTGTCAAACAGCCGATGAGGGAGGCAAACCTACACGATGCGAATGAACCAAACCAAGAAGTACGCACCCCCAGTGTAGACTGTGTGGTGGACACAAGACCATGGCAGCGATACGAACTCCCGGAAATTAAGACAAAGGACATGACGAATGCAATGGGAAGAATGTGCAGCACAGGGCCACATTTGAGGAACGACCTCTGCCCCCAGTGCTGCAACGTACAAGCGGAAGTGGAAACTTGGTGGGAGGACAGCCACCTCCACGTGGAAGAAGGACCAGCCAAATGGGAACTCCTCCCCGGAAGCAGAGGAGGCAAATGGAACATACACCCCCCCACCGTACAACAGGTGGTGGAAGCCAACACCTTACACACCAGGCTTACAAGACAGAATGACGCCCAAACGATATGGGACAAAGTAGCGAGGTCAAAAGTTGTCAGATACCCCACTGACTTCTGGCCCGAACACGAACCGGGAGCCCAAGGAAGGAGATGGGAATTGACAAGAGACCAAACAGAGGACCCCAGGAACCAAGCCCCGAGGAACACACCAACCCAATTGACATACCCCTCCCCTCTAAGGGCACACAAGGCAACCTCGTACCTTTACACGGACGGGAGCAAAAGAGAAATAGAAACAGAAGAAGGAGGCAAAGAATGGGCCTCAGGAGCTGCGGTATGGGACCCCAGGACCGGGGAAGGGGAGGCCCACATGATTCGATGGGAAGGCGAAGACCAAGAGGTGAACAGAGCGGAACTTCTCGCCATACAAAAAGCGGTGACGCTCCCGCCACCACCAAGTGGCAACGGACTCACCATTTGCACGGACAGTGCCAACTCCATTAGACAACTGGAGAGCATGAGAACGAAACCCCACAACATGGAACACCACCAGCAAAGAGACCTCCTGTATGCCATACTGGTCAACATTGAGGCATTAGTAGCAGCAGGACACACTGTCTCACTGCTAAAAGTCAAGGCACACACGGGAATTGTGGGGAACGAAAAAGCCGACGAGGCAGCCAAACAAGCCTGTACTACGGGAACCCTCACGGAAGCGTGGGATAATAACGAGACAATAAAAGTCAAGCCCATGATACCAGACGAAGACTCGAACAGCAGAGAGCTAAAAGGAAAACTCGCGGTACAAAAGTACGTAACCACACTACTCCGTGAACGGCAAGCCCAAGAAAACAGTAGACTCTCAGCAAAAATGACCGACCTCCAGGGAGAACCCTCAACCTGGACCCACCAACTGAAAACTGAGCGCAGCTTCAGATGGGAGGCGCACCATGACCAAGCGCAACAAACTGAAGAGGAACAAACGACAATACGGGACCCGGTACCCAACCAGCAGCAGCAAGCCAACCAGACCCGGGACGAAGAAGACAGGCAAATAAAAGCCATGATGGAACAAACGGAGGAAGAGGAGATGCTCCTTATGCGGGAGGTGCAGGAGCACCAAGAATACCAAGAAACAGAGGGCAAAGGGGACCCCACCCGAGGAGACGAACCCGAACCCGCAGGGACACCACCCCCACCCTCCGAAGGGGAGGAAATATTTGAGGAACTCAACGAGCTCGCGGAGAAACTAGAAGTGACCCAAGAGGTACAAAATGACGATGAAATTTTTGACATGCTAAATGAACTCATTGAGCAGCGGGAAAAGCCACAAGGGGAGCCGACAAAAGAAAGACAAGCTCACCATGACCGTGTCACAGAGGAGTCCAGAGTCCATGCAGTAATGGAGGACCCGATGCCCAGAACAAGATGGAAACAGCGAAAACACGATATGGCACACAGCAGAACGGAAAAAAGGAACGCCCCCTCGGTTCAGGAGGGCGGGACCACAGACAGCTGGCTGAACGAAACAATGAAGCACCTCAAAGGAGACACGCCACTACACAAAGTAGCGAACGGCTTCTGGAAAAGAGCCACATTTGCGGTACGAAAAACAATACTCAAATGCAGACTGAGAATACTGCCAGCACAAGACTATGAGACGGCGAAAAACTCAGCCGGAGGGAACGGGAAGTGCACCCTGGAAGGATGCGGACACAAAGGGGTGGACTACGCAAAGGGCTTCCTCATGAGGGTAGGGCACGCCCTAGGTGGATGCAACAACCCACAAATGCGAGGGATGTTCACGGACAGGGCAGATGCCCACGCAGATGAGCTAAAACACATACTTGACCACCATAGGAAAGGGGGATGCAAAGTACTCGCCTACACTGGAAAAAAGAGGGACCCAGGGATTAAGCCAAGGGTACTCCCAAATTACATACTCACCAGGGGGCAATGCAGACACGACGGGAAGGACAACCCAGGCAGAAACGATGGGCCCGACACAATACCGAGTTTTGTAGACATAGTCATGATAGAGGGTCTAGAAGACCTGGAGGACGGATGGGAATGCACACAACAGGAAGCACCAGCAAGGGTAAGAAACCTACACCTCATTGAAGTGGCCCACACCGATGACGAAAAATGGGGACCCAAACTCCTGGAAAAATACAAGAAATACGGACCGCTGCTACAATTGCTACGCAGGCACGGATTCCGTGCCAAACTTCATGTGTTTGCAGTGGGCAGAACAGGCACGGTGTACAAACACAACCAAGACATACTCGAGCAACTTGGACTCAACAGAAAAGAGGCCACACAGGCACTACAGAGAATACACGACCTGACAGTAAACTATGCACACAGCACCTACCAGCTATACAGAAAACTCAGACAAGGAAAAACAAGAGGAGGAGAAAGACAAGAACCACCCAGTATAAATTGTCCCAACATGGCCGCCACTCGTGGCGGTCCGGCCCAGAGTAGGGCCGGGGAAATCAATTTACTCATACGCCCGACGGGCGTGGTTTTTCTTTTTCTTTTTTTTTCTTTTTTCTACCCGCGCCAGCTCTGCACGCATGGGATCACATCCAGCCTGTGTACGCAGCTCGTGGGAGGGGCGGATGATGTGAGGTCATGGGAGGGAGAGTCGTTTGTCGTGTGGCCGTTCAGTTGGAGGGGGTGTAGAGTTGTAGACAAGGTCGGGTTGGTGGGCGTTCGGCTCACGCACGTCATGCGCAGGCGCACCCTCTAGTTTACCCGCGCCAGCTCTGCACGCATGGGATCACACCCAGCCTGTGTACGCAGCTCGTGGGAGGGGCGGATGATGTGAGGTCATGGGAGGGAGGGTCGTTTGTCGTGTGGCCGTTCAGTTGGAGGGGGTGTAGAGTTGTAGACAAGGTCGGGTTGGTGGGCGTTCGGCTCACGCACGTCATGCGCAGGCGCACCCTCTAGTTTACCCGCGCCAGCTCTGCACGCATGGGATCACACCCAGCCTGTGTACGCAGCTCGTGGGAGGGGCGGATGATGTGAGGTCATGGGAGGGAGAGTCGTTTGTCGTGTGGCCGTTCAGTTGGAAGGGGGTGTAGAGTTGTAGACAAGGTCGGGTTGGTGGGCGTTCGGCTCACGCACGTCATGCGCAGGCGCACCCTCTAGTTTACCCGCGCCAGCTCTGCACGCATGGGATCACACCCAGCCTGTGTACGCAGCTCGTGGGAGGGGCGGATGATGTGAGGTCATGGGAGGGAGAGTCGTTTGTCGTGTGGCCGTCGTCAGTTGGAGGGGGTGTAGAGTTGTAGACAAGGTCGGGTTGGTGGGCGTTCGGCTCACGCACGTCATGCGCAGGCGCACCCTCTAGTTTACCCGCGCCAGCTCTGCACGCATGGGATCACACCCAGCCTGTGTACGCAGCTCGTGGGAGGGGCGGATGATGTGAGGTCATGGGAGTGAGAGTCGTTTGTCGTGTGGCCGTTCAGTTGGAGGGGGGTGTAGAGTTGTAGACAAGGTCGGTGTAAGGCCGATGGTGCCATGGTATCCCCTCAACAGGGTTGTCGACTTGAGCCAAGCGTGCGCGTGTTTACCACTGGCATGTCTCTTGGCTCGTCGTGCAATGGTGTATGGTCGGGTCAGACAAGGTCGGATTGGTGGGCGTCTGGCTCACGCACGTCATGCGCAGGCGCACCCTCTAGTTTACCCGCGCCAGCTCTGCACGCATGGGATCACACCCAGCCTGTGTACGCAGCCCGTGGGAGGGGCGGATGATGTGAGGTCATGGGAGGGAGAGTCGTTTGTCGTGTGGCCGTTCAGTTGGAGGGGGTGTAGAGGTGTAGTCTTGTAGACAAGGTCAGGTTGGTGGGCGTTCGGCTCACGCACGTCATGCGCAGGCGCACCCTCTAGTTTACCCGCGCCAGCTCTGCACGCATGGGATCACACCCAGCCTGTGTACGCAGCTCGTGGGAGGGGCGGATGATGTGAGGTCATGGGAGGGAGAGTCGTTTGTCGTGTGGCCGTTCAGTTGGAGGGGGTGTAGAGTTGTAGACAAGGTCGGGTTGGTGCTTGGTGGGCGTTCGGCTCACGCACGTCATGCGCAGGCGCACCCTCTAGTTTACCCGCGCCAGCTCTGCACGCATGGGATCACACCCAGCCTGTGTACGCAGCTCGTGGGAGGGGCGGATGATG
>LGRX02006994.1:0-11432 GCA_001247695.2 Cymbomonas tetramitiformis
GTTTCCGTTTCCAGTACACTTGAGTTAATATCTCTGAATATCTCCGAATCCTCGTGCAAGCCCGAAGTAGGTAGCACAGTGCATGCCCGAAGTTGGTAGCACAATCCTCTCTTACCGTTACAACCGTTTACCTTATACTTATCTTCTTATCTTACCGTGTGTGATAATGCCTGCTTGCATCTATCACACAATATATTCTGTGGACCTGGTTATCTCGACTTCACCGATCCGTTCGTTTCGTAACTGAATACAGCTTCCGATATACGTACCCACATATATAATGTAACCCCGGGACAATTTGGTATCAGATGTTGGCAACGATCGCGGACAACTGCGTCACGTTGTGTGGGGCGTTTTGTTAACTTGCCGGTATTGTGTTAATTGCATCGTGCACCGACATTGCAGTATGTTACCATACAGCACGTATTACGACGAAGTAATTGCTTATTATCCGACATTCCAATTATCGCAAGCGGTGTTGGAGATCTATGATGATTTCTACTACTTCACGTACAAATCCCTGCGCCTACCGTCTTATTTATCAGTCGAGAGGATCAATATATATGCAGAGCTTGTTGAGGAGTTCAGCGACGTTATAGTGTAGAAAGATCTGTGCCGATAATTGCGTTGCGACGATAATGATGTTGATGATGCCGACGTTCTAGTAATAAGAGACCTGTGCCGAATATTCGTACCGTGCTGAGATGGTAGTGACAACGACGACGTTGTGAATGTTTAGCCGGGCAGTATGCCACCGCATGTGGAGGAAAGAGCGTTGTATTCTATGGCGAGCAGACACTTCGATGATATGCAACGCAGCTCATTAATGTTTTGTGCGCGCGATATTTTGATAGCACGAAACTTCGTCGTTGGTGGGATGACCCACAAGGACATGTTAATAGCATTCATGACGGACGTTCTGCTTACCTGGGAATGATATGTCGGTTTCGGTATTATAACAACGTGTCGTGCAGGTAGCATGTATGGCGGTTTCATCGATGTCGGGACGTCTTCGGGAAATGATGATCTGTCAAGGACGCCTGGATATGGGTGTGCAGAGCAGACGTGAATTGTACGTCCGTATTGTTCGTGCTGATGTATGGGCGATCCCTGCGACGACCGTGGACATTATAGCGGGCGATTTGTTGTTCTTCGGCGAAACAGTTGAACCGCATACGATTCGTCACCAGCCCTACCTCGTTGTGTTGCACTGGTTCAGAATGTGTGTAGAACATCATCTTCCTCGACTGGGAGTCGACGCATTCTCGCTGCAAGACTTTTAACGACGACTAGTGTCACCGGCCCTCTGCGCGTCGACTATAGTATTCTTCTGGTATTAGTTCCGATGATCGTGGGTGAATGATGGCGCATTGCTGCAAGTTCTGCGAGTTTCGCGGCATCCGGCGATCGGCGAACGTACGCACAATTAGACATCCAGCGTCAGATTTCCAGGAGCAGTATGCTTGTTTCGAGTGCGCGGTGGAGTTCTGGATGGTTCTTATGGGCGAAGTGTACGAAAACAACGACTGTGTGTTGTGGTATGTTTTGTGAATATGTCGGCCTGTTAGCGATAATACTGATACATTAGCTGTCAGGGATATGACCGATGACATATGTGTCATACCTGTCATACCATGTCATGCCATGTCATGTCATGTCATGTCATATGTCATAATGACATACAGTCGTCGAGTATTGTCAGTACGGTCGACTATGACATGTACAGTCATAATGTCTGTCATCCACCTAAGGTGAGTGACATCTGTCATCGAGAGGCCAAGTATTTGGCATCGAGATGGCGAAGCAAGACAAGTCTTGAAGCACCGAAGTGTCCTGATAAGACGCGTCTTCGCTTCTAGCATGAAATGAACAGCATGCGAGCACCAAAGGCTATATCGACCAGCCGATGCGGGTAGTTCACCCAGGGCCCTCGGGTTCACAACCCGATGTTGGTAACGCATGAGATGTGTGAGGGCACTGGAAGTATATGAGGAGCATTGGGCTCAAGCAAGCACTTCTGGTCACCAGACTGCTGCACTCATAACCCACCATAATATTACTTTTGGCTGTTACTGTTCAATAGCAGCCGCGTCAACATAGCGTTCGCGTAGCGAGCCCTGACACTTTGACATCATGGGTTCATATGATGCCTTCAGCAGATTTAAAGTACCAAAATGGTTGACTGGTTATGCTGATACACAGACCCGATATGATGACATAGGGTACTTTGATGCCATCAGTAGAATGAAACCAGATATGAGTCGATATAGAGATCCAGAAACAGAGCCTCAGGAGCCAGAAGAGGAGTATACAGAAGATCATGCACCGCCTATCTTCACAGACCCAGATGATGGTGGTCAGATACACTCAGCACCAGTTCCAGCAGCACCCATACCTAAGGTGAAAATGAATCCACCAAAGGAATACATGGTCGGGCAGGATGCAGAGGTATGGATGGAGACAGTGGATAGATATTTCCAGTTCA
The DNA here is from genome assembly GCA_001247695.2 of Cymbomonas tetramitiformis. NCBI lineage: Eukaryota > Viridiplantae > Chlorophyta > Pyramimonadophyceae > Pyramimonadales > Pyramimonadaceae > Cymbomonas > Cymbomonas tetramitiformis. The sequence goes on from LGRX02006994.1 coordinate 2,486, forward strand.
CCTATCCAGGAGCAGCAGACAAGGATCTCATCACAGTTTTTCTTACCTTCCTTCAGAATTACGACAGACATTTCTTTCATGTCGTGGCAAAGACACCTAATGCCACGAATGAAGAAATCAGGACCACATTCCTCAGGCAGTTCGGGAACCCCCATAAGCAGTCAGTTGCCAAAAAACATTTGATGGCATTGCAGCAGGGTAACCAAACCTTCTCGGATTACCTACGTACATTTACATCACTGGCTTCGTTAGCATCAGTTGATTTAGAGGATGTCCTGATTAAGGATCGGTTTGTCAGCAATATGGAATCAGATCTTAGAAAACAGTTTCATCTCAGATTCCTTACGGAAAATGAAAGGAATAACCTGTCGTGGGCACAAGAATGTAGGGTACGCACATCTGTGTGGCTTATGTGGAATCGAGGAACAGGTGGAGCCGGAGGAGGTTTTTCGGGTGGGGGGGTCCGAGGGGGTCCCCGAGACCCAGGAATGATCTCCCACGGAAGTGACGAACCGAGGCAGCCCCCGACTGAAGGCGCGGCAGCCCGTTCGCCACAGTGCGTGCAGCCCGTCTTGGCAATCGTAGAGACAGAGGCAGCGGCAATTCCAGCAGAAGAAAATGAAAATGAAAGGCGATCACAGCCTCCATGGTCACCACCCCGCAAGAGCACGCGACCCCGTTCTATCCACATAGCCTTTAGTGGGCGAAAGCGAGGGAGAACGGCTGTGATACAGAAAGGCTTGAAAGCATTACTTCCAGATGAGGCACAACCGCTTTCGCTACTTTTGGAAGTCGCGAAAAACCTAAAATCCCGCTCACTATACCCACATGCACGCGCCGGCCCTTCGCGAGATTTGTGGTTGGCCGTTCAGACTGTACGAATTGCTGTTGAAATATAACACATATGAGATAATATTTTGGTAAACGGTTCCCTCATCCGCTGTGCATGCTTGCTTGCAAGCGAGCGCGCGGATGAGGGACGAAACCCTAGCGGAAACGTGGACGCGGTGGACATCCGCGTTTTTGCTAGGGTTGACAGCGCGCTGTCAGATGCTAAAAAAGTGTTTGCTATGCGTATATGATATGCGTGGTACGCTTGTGCTATGCATGATGCTTTCATGCGGTGCGTATGTCGAGCCTTTCACTCGATGCGTGCCCAATGACCCCCTCCCTTGCGCGGCGTCCCAGATCCCATAATGTGCACGGATCTCGCGCGCGCAAAAAATATTTTGTTCCTAACACGCCCAACAATAAGTATGCTAAGTTTCGATGCTTGAGGTCTCTCTCTCAGACCTCTACCTCGCGCTGCTGGAAAGTGACTTACGGGGTCACGTAAGTCACGGTCTGAGAGAAAACATCTGAGCGGACAGAGGTTTGTTCGACGTGAGCACGTGACGGAGGCTAGACACGTCATCATACCACGGATATACGAATGGAAAAAATATAAAAATTAAATTTCACCAACCAATATTTCGGTGAATATAAACCTTTGGTATATTCACTACATCACGGCCAGATTATTGGCTGGAAAAAATAATTCCCGCAAGACTTTTGGTTATTGGTCATCCAGACCACAGACTAACATGACCTGGAAGCTATCTTCCTGGAATCGTAAAATGTTTATAAATATATATGGTATTTTGTCTATTGTACGATTTATACTCATGGCAAAATGTTATGAGGACTGAGAGTGTCACTCGACTGTCACAAGAGAGGGAAATCAGATTTCAACTTGAATTGTCCAGTGTGCCACACACTCATACGCGTGAATATACGTCGCGTGCGTCACGCACGAGTCATTGTCAAAGTTCTTCCCAAAAATGACCAATGTCAAAATTCTTCCCAAATGGCTCTAAAATTTCCCCTCTGTTGAACATGATGTTTGGACGGCACAACATCGACTCCTTCGCAACAGCGGCTAATGTTCGGGGATGCCCCAAAATGCGATTTTGCTCAAGGCTGCAAGAGAAAGAAGCTTGTGGCACCAATGTCTTTGCCTATCCACTAGCGGGACTAAACTGTTATGCTAATCCGCCTTTTGCATTAATGGGACCGTTCCTGATGTATCTAAAAGAACAGAAAGTGTTAGGGTTGGAAATCGGTGCGGGGATTTCACTGTACGACCCGGGTCAAATCATTTATATCGTCATGGGGCGAAAGTGCTCCACGACGGGATTTGAACCCGTGACGTTCGCTTCTCTAGTGCGACGCTCTAACCAACTGAGCTACGCGGAGGATGATGATCCTCTCGCGCATTTCAGTGGTACTCGTACAGATCGGACTGTTACAGATCGATGATCGACTATGCGTGTGACATCCGCGACGACGACGTACCAACATCGCGACTGCGGGCGTCTGTCATCTTTCGATCCGTGACATATCTCCCCTCTTTAAAGTGTCGTGACCTCACGACATTCGTGTCGAGTTACTTTTCAGAGGTCCGACCTCATATGTGATGACGTGGCAGCCTGCGATGAAGCTGGGTAGCAGTTGTTGGGATGCAGCCCATCGCACCGAAGGTGCATCGCAGTTGTTGGGATGCAGCCCGAATCCACGTCATCCGCGCGGGTCACATCGTGCCCATGCATACGCGATCGTAGCGCAGGTCACATCGCCGTGCCCGAGCATACGCGATCTTAGCGTAGGTCACATCGTGTGCCTTATGCCGTTACATCTGAGGCGGTTTCCGAACCGTCGCTTCGATACCACTGTCAGGGTTGGAAATCGGTGCGGGGATTTCACTGTACGAGCCGGGTCAAATCATTTATATCGTCATGGGGCGAAAGTGCTCCACGACGGGATTTGAACCCGTGACGTTCGCTTCTCTAGTGCGACGCTCTAACCAACTGAGCTACGCGGAGGATGATGATCCTCTCGCGCATTTCAGTGGTACTCGTACAGATCGGACTGTTACAGATCGACGATCGACTATGCGTGTGACATCGACGACGACGTACCAACATCGCGACTGCGGGCGTCTGTCATCTTTCGATCCGTGACAGAAAGCGTCAGCCTATGTGGTTGCTCCACAGTGGGATGGTTTCTCTCCGGATGGGTTTTGGTGGACTGCGTATAATAAACTGTGCAAACAGAAGTTCAGAATCGCTGAAGCAGGAGAAGTCTGTTTCCAACAACTTAGAAATGGAAGATGGGTAGAGGCAGGCCCACTCCCGTGGGCGGTCTGGATTTTTAGATTCGATTTCTCTTAAGAGTATTTCGTATTAAAAAACAATGTTGTTAGAACCATTCTGGTCAGCTGGAATAAATACAAACGATATATACCCGAGATGAGTGACACAAGCTGACCACCGAAGATGTTATATTGGAATGCCACTAGACAATACGAACGTAGTCCTAGTGCCGATTCCGCCACCAAACTAGTCAATCTGGAAGCTCATGCCTAATAAACTAATTGACCAAATAAAAATAGCTGCCGAATATCTTTAAAAAAAATGGCTTCCATGGCTGAAAATTGCCAACATCATTGCTGAAACTTGGCCAATATCACGGCTAGAAATCAACCCATCGTTATGGTTGAAAATCAGTCCCGCGTATCGTCATCGTCATGGCGCTCGTGAGGGAAAATCGGCCTTTACCTATGAATACGTCTGAAAATCGGCCCAGATTATTGCTGAAAATCGGCCAACAAACCAGAAAAGTGAAATACCCCGGCGAGTAAATACATGAGTAAAATAATATTGCCCCTCTGCCTAAAAACAGGATAAATAGGCTGAAGGCTACGCAATACCCTCACCCATCCAACCCGGACCCCCCCCCTCCACCCAAGCGCCCGACTAATTTATAATGCATTTGCCATTTCCGATTTCGGTTGTGTCACCGAATCCCCAACAGTGTTGCTGGTCCAGGGCCAGATCTGCCAGAAATTTCTGGTGGATCCGATCTTACGGACGCGGACGCTCGCAAACGAAGCTTAAGACTGTGGAAATCTGGCGGCAACGGCCATTTTCCTGGCGGGGTCCGTTCATCCGTTCCCTACCAGCAACGCTGATCCCCAACGCAAGTTGATAATGATTGCAAGCCTTCATGCTAAATGCTTCCTGTCCCAACCCTACTAACGATTCTAAAAGAACAGACGAGGGACGGACGTAACCTACGAAAGTTGCCCGAAGTGTTCTGTTAACGATATTATCACATTCTTTTGCTCATCATCCAGCGATCAGGTATTTCGCTCCTCCACAAGGAAGGATGACTTGTGACAAAGCGGGGAATCCTTCTTCCCCCGCCTCTCGATCCCTACCTCGTGGCTGTGTCGCGTCAATGCTGACTATTTACTCGCAGTCTCCAGGTGACTGCTGGCACGTTGTGCTTAACGAACGGGTAGACAAGGAATGCGAGGTTGTCTGGATAAAATCTAAGAACTCATCAATAGGAACCTCTTGACATTACGTTGAAGCTTGATGACGGCGATTTCCCTGTTCCCAGGCCCTGCTGTTCGCTCTGACCCACTCGACCTTCGAATTTCGTTCGTAGTGAAAGATCGATGAACAAGGCCTTGACATTAAACCTTACCTCCAATGTGCTCTGCGCTGAAGGAGCAGATCACGAAGGCGTCTACATTATTTAATTATCGCAAACGGTCTTGCTTGCGAAAGTCTTCAGTTTCAACTCGGTCTCTGTAGATGATGCCGGTCGCCTCGACTGTCAACAAATCGATCATTGGAAATTCAAGGGTGGTCACACGGTATCGCTGCGTAGGCTTCTTCTTAGAAGATTGGGTCGCGCTGCAGGCAATCAGTGCTCTGGGTGCTGTTTTTGAAAGGTCGGGAAGGCTTTTGCTTCCGGGAGTTTGTGGAAGGTGCGGGAAGGTTGCAGACTATCGGTCATCAGAGTTTGGAAGAGGGTAGGGCTATTCTTTCAACTCGATTCAAATAGTATGTTTCTTGCAAGGTAGGGGGAGGATGCGACCCATCGATGTATAGGGGTACCGGATTTTCCAATACTGACTCCCAGCGGGTAGGGTCCTATTCACCCCGGTCGCAGAGCGGGAAGCATGTGGAAATACGTGCTGCTGCTTCTAGCAGTTGCGCAAGTTTCGCTGGCGTCACCTCACCAGCATTTGGAGGCAGTGGAGAGATTCCGAGAATACTTAAAGATCCGCACGGACCAACCCACACCCGATTATGCTGCAGCAGCTACCTTCCTTATCGACCAAGCTGAGGACATGAAGTACGCACTTTGACGTGTCTTCTTTGCTGCCGCAATACCTGATATCTGTGCATCGCCGATGCACGCCTCTCCGCCTCGCTGTAATCACATCCGCGGCTTGGTCACCGTTCACAACGCCGCGCTCCTGGTGACCGCCGCCGGCTGTGTCAAGGCGCACTTTGATAGGGCTGCTTAGGGTCGCGAGTTCGTGCTCATCAGTAAGACTATCAGATCTCTGCTTCGCTGGTGACTGCTCAGCCGTGTGCCGCTGGCTAGAACTCGTTCACCTGGAAAGCACTGCAGGCCTGTCGCACGCGCACAAGTGTGACGGGCCGGCGGCGCACAGCGGACTCGATCTCTTGCACCAGCGAAGTGTATCCCGCTAGGGAGCGGTCGCGGATCTGACAGGCCCAAGCAGTCATACCATGGCGTGCTGTGGCTTAGGCTGTGGCGCAGCGTCTGAGCAACGTACGTGCGTTTAATGCAGGCTGCCCTACGAGAAGTTCGAGTTCGTCGAGGGCAAGCCCGTCATTGTCCTGAAGTGGGCGGGGCAGCAGCCAGAGCTGGAGTCGGTCATGCTCAACTCGCACATAGATGTGGTCCCAGCAGAGGTTTCAAAGTGGCAGTACGTCTCTCTCTGGCGATGATGTAGTGCCATTTCCACTGCACGCTGTTGTCGGTCACGGGGCATATTGAAGTGCAGGCTGGTCGCAGTCCCTGCTTCTTCCAACATGAGGCCTAAGAAAAGACACCCGATGGTGCCACGATGTGCTGATGGGCGGTACAGGGCAACAGGAAGCCTCCGTTCGGTGCGGAAGTCGATGAGCAGGGGAACATCTATGCGCGAGGAGCTCAAGACATGAAATGCGTGGGTATGCAGGTAACCTGGGCAGGCGCCACGTGGCCTGTAGCAGACTTGGGGCGCGCACAGCGTTACAGGGGGCGTCGTGCGGCCTGTAGCAGACTTGGGGCGCGCACACCGTTACAGGGGGCGCCGTGCGGCCTGTAGCAGAATTGGGGCGCGCACACCGTTACAGGGGGCGCCGTGCGGCCTGTAGCAGACTTGGGGCGCGCACACCGTTACAGGTGGCGCCGTGCGGCCTGTAGCAGACTTGGGGCGCGCACAGCGTTACAGGGTGCGCCGTGCGGCCCTTAGCAGACTTGGGGCGCGCACAGCGTTACAGGGGGCGCCGTGCGGCCTGTAACGGGCCCAGGGGGCGCGCACAGCGTTACAGGTGGCGCCGTGCGGCCTGTAGCAGACTTGGGGCGCGCACAGCGTTACAGGGTGCGCCGTGCGGCCCTTAGCAGACTTGGGGCGCGCACAGCGTTACAGGGGGCGCCGTGCGGCCTGTAGCAGACTTGGGGCGCGCACACCGTTACAGGGGGCGCCGTGCGGCCTGTAGCAGAATTGGGGCGCGCACACCGTTACAGGGGGCGCCGTGCGGCCTGTAGCAGACTTGGGGCGCGCACACCGTTACAGGTGGCGCCGTGCGGCCTGTAGCAGACTTGGGGCGCGCACAGCGTTACAGGGTGCGCCGTGCGGCCCTTAGCAGACTTGGGGCGCGCACAGCCGTTACAGGGGGCGCCGTGCGGCCTGTAGCAGACTTGGGGCGCGCACACCGTTACAGGTGGCGCCCCTATAGGGCTTCATGTATTGATCAGTCTGTAGCATGTGGTTGGAAGGGGTCGGCCTGTAGGGGGGGCTCAGTCTGTGGATAGTCGTCTGCAGGGGCCCTTTGAAGGGGTCAGTTGACAGCTGCACAAGCAGCGCCGGAGTGCAAGCGCTTGGGCACAAGTTGTGTAGCTTCGATTGGGGATCAATCGCTCTTGCTATCCCGTGCATGCTTCACGAAACACGGACTTTCCGCGCTCCTCTGCAGCTCACTTACAGTGTGAAGGCATCCTTGGCTGATCGGAGATTGGGAAGCGTCCACCGCTTTCTTGGTGTGAGGGGTGGCCCGCGTTTATGCCCTAGTGCGCCGGTGTCCTGCGGGGCTCCACAGTACCTGGAGGCCATTCGCCGTCTCCAAGCTGCGGGGTACCGCCCGCTCCGGACAGTCTACGTCACCTTTGTGCCTGACGAAGAGGTTGGCGGTGCGTCTGATTCTGAGACCCCTTGACAGGCCTCCCCTGCGCCCTGTACCAATGTGCGTGTGCGCATGTGAGGCGCGGCAGGGAGCGCTCCACCCGGAGTGCGGATTGCATATGGCAAAATCAAAGGGCGCTGTCTCCTGACTTTAATCGTTCTCATTGATAGATTGCCTAGGGCTCTCCCTGACTTGCATTGCTAGTGAAGGTTGTTGGACTGAGACTGAGAGCCCTATTGTGTTTGTGACGTTTAGGGAAGGCTGGAATGCTGCCATTCACGGAATCTGACTTTTTCCAGGCAATGCAGGTGACGCGATGCTCGTAGTTCCGCAACCTGAATCGCTCACACCGCCATTCGATTCGAGGCGTGCCCACAAGCACCAGCCCTCCGCACATCCGCCTCTTCTGAGTTTCCAGGGAATCGTCGAGCAGCCCCATATGCACATGCCAAGTCTGATTCAGCAGTGCATGCAGGTTGGAGTGTCATTGGACGAAGGCTGGGCGACGCCCGAGGAGGTGTGCACTGCCTTCCTTCTTCCGCCCCGCCCAAAGCAATGCGACTGCCTTTGGTGCCAGAAAGCAATCTCAATGTGAACGCCCGAAAGCATCTCTCTCGGCAGATGAATGCCGCTTTGCCTCCTCACCACTGTGGCCGACCCTGAAGCCGCGGTACCTGCCTTACATATGGAAATTGGCTTGTCAAAATTCGCTCAGCAGGTTCTCCCGATATCTGCTGACAGGTGTATCCAGTCTTTTATGCCGAGAGGACTCCGTGGTGGCTAGTCATCCGATCATCAGGGGTTCGCAGCCCCCCCAAATATGACGTGGAGACATTGTGATGTTGCAACACGGGACGGCGCCTCCTAGCTCAATCGCTCAATCGCTCGGGATACGCAAGAGTGCCTTTTGTCTGGAATTGGCCGGGCAGTCCGCGGACTGTGCGAGGGCCTCGTGGGTCCCCGCTGCTTCTGCCTGCAGCTCCAGGCCTGCTGGAAGTTGTTCAGGCGTAATGACTTCCGCACGCAAGCCCTGGAGCCTGTGTTGGCTCCCATTTGCAGCCCCGGCAGTGGGCGTTTGTATGGTGCTTGATATCGCCGGGTGACGGAGGGCTCAGAACCCAGGCCATGGATCTAAGCTGTACGACAACAGTGCGATGGAGGGCCTCCTGGTGCGCCGCAGGCGGATCCCCCCCCTTCGCGATTCTCGTCGGGTGGAAGGGCTTTGCGGAATTGAAGAGGACCCAAAGCTGTAACGCGACCTATAGCACAAACCTGCCATGCGGTGCACAGAAGATGTAGAGCGGCGGCCTATAGCGTAACCCTGCCATGCAACACGCATGATATGTAGAGCGGCCTATAGCAGAGCCCTTCCACGCGGCGCACATCAGATGTAAGCGACCTGCGAAACCCCTTGGCGCACATCAGCTCAGATGTAAGCGGCCTATAGCAGAGCCCTGCCAGTAAGCTTCGCCCAGCGGGATAGCCGATGGGCCTAGCAGAGAGCCCCCTTCCACCGCGAGCGCACACTTAACATGTAGAAACGGCCTATGGCAGAGCCCTGCCAGTAAGCGCACACGGGATGTCGACGGGCCTATAGCAAGTTCCTTCCACGCGGCGCACATCAGATGTAGAGCGGCCTACAGCAGAGCCCTGTAAGTAAGCGCACACGGGATGTCGATGGGCCTATAGCAAGT
>LGRX02006995.1:0-17504 GCA_001247695.2 Cymbomonas tetramitiformis
CAAACAATATGTGGGCACACCTCTAAATCTGTCACACACCAGGTCGTTGTCAAAGTACAAGACAATCCTTATGTCTTGAATTGTATATGATATATTATGAATCAATCAAAGATGCATACTCTCTTAGAACTTGGGACGCTGAGTGTACGCTTACGAAACTCTTTGAAAATGATATATTGATAAAATGATAATGTTATATTAATTATATCATATCAATGCAAATAAATTGTCGTAAGATAAAGTAGCAAAAGTGCCTGGTCACAATAATGCCGTCACATAATCAGGAAAGCATGCCAAACTCTTGAAAACACACACCAAAAAGACAGAATTTGCTGCGGGAATTTTGGATTTTTAAATAATAATCAAGAAAGTGGTAGCTAGTGTTTTGCCTTTGGGTGAATATGGGGATGGTTATTGTAGCTACGGTTTGAGCTGGTTTTTGCTGTTCACTTTTGTTGGTACGCCATTCGACTATCTGGAGGATGTGACTGACGTGACGCACTTTTTACATTGCTGTTGAGACGACAACGATGTGTGTTCAATGTGGGTGCTCGGGAGACCGGGGGTAGACGACTGGGAATGGCGGGGAGGACTGGAGCGCCGCGCGCGTCAAGAGCACAGACGTCGTCAACTGAAGTAATTCCAGAATCGCCGTGGTGAAGCACGACGTGCTACTGGGATTACTGATGAGGTGTTGTTGTGCTATCGGCAAGTAGAAACATCGTGACATTTACTTATTTGTGATTTTATTTGCTGGTTCTTTTACACTTCACCGCCGGCGATCTATAGCTTCCTTTGATGTGACGGCTGGCGTCAACTTGGAGGACTTGCGGCAAAGTGATGAAGGTAATCAAGGCGGAGAAATGAAGTAAGCTGGCTACGTTTTTGTTCGGAGATTTTTGCGGTTTTGTGTTAGGACTTTTGTGAAGCTGGCAGAGTTCGATGAGGACGACGTGACACGTGAGAGCTGTGGTGACACTAGTGGGAGATGTTTGAACGGCAGTGGACAGTTGGAAGCAGTGGGCACATAGAGGGGGATCATGGTTATGTTGTATGATCCTGCCGTTGGGAAACGTGTTTGATAGCACGTATGTAATTACTACTGACAGATGTGAATGACATGGGCTAAGAACGCGAAATCTCCGTCTTGTTATATGGTTAAGTGAATAAACTTACTGATGAATTTTTAAACATAGCACACTATTGCTGCACAAGTACATCATAATGGTGTCAGATATTGAAAAGAAGCAAACCCCAAAGAATAGAGTTGCTCAAATTGAGCGTCGGACCCGTCTCAACTTAAGCCCTGAAACCCCAAAGCCCCGGATTTGGTAGAGAATTTGGGCCTGAATGCCTATTACCCGCAGCTTAAGGTGGCTTAAGCCACCTTAACTTAAAGGGCTCATGGGGGCTTCTTCGGCGGTGCTTTCAAAATTTGGAGACCTATGTCGTCAAGATCTTGAGCTGCTCTTTCTGCAGTGTCTTATCAAAAGTTTGATCTGAGTTCATCTTGACCCTCAAAATCTCGGTTGAAGTAGGGTGGGTATTTCCCAATTTTCCTTAAGATGGCTTAAGCCACCTTAAGCTAATTAGCTCACCGGGGGCTTCCTCTAAGACGCTTTCAAAATTTCGAGACCTATGTTGTCAAGATCTCGAGCTGCTCTTTCTGCAGTGTCTTGCCAAAAGTTTGATCCGAGGTCATCTTGACCCTCAAAATCTCGGTTGAAGTAGCATGGGTATGCAAAAACCGGGAAAATCGCTCAAATTTTACTAAATGTTGCACCTCTTGGATACTTCCCAAAATTGCTCACCGGGAACTTGGGCTCGCCTAATAGTGCACATAGTGTCTAAAAGAAGACAATGTCGCCGTCATTTTGAGCTAAAAAAATCTAGCTTCCGGTACCGATAGCTCCCGTAATAATTGAAAACGTTAAGGTGGCTTAAGCCACCCTAAATCGCTGTTAGGGTGGCTTAAGCCACCCGAAGGGTAATAGCCATGAATGTCTCCATGCATGCAACACTGGAGCAGAGGTTAACCCCTAACCCGTTGCTGGAATTACTCGCAAAAAATAGTCGTTTTGCAAATGCGACACGTTTATGGTCTACGATATCTCGGCAAGTGTGCGCGATTTCACATATGTTCAACAACTCATAAAACGTCATTTTGAGTTTGAGCTATCGCATGCATGCATATGTGATATATGCGCCGATATATCGTTGATATACAAGCAAAAAAACACGCTTTTCAGGAATCGAAAATTCGGAAAGCGAGTCCGCACAATCGCTTACTCGAGTACTAGGTCACCCCACTATCATAAAACAATCGCCTATAGTGTTGTGTTGAAATGTATAACTATGTTGGGGGTCAAAAGCATCAATATATCGATATTGTGGCGAAATATGGTGAAAAAAAACCAAAAAACAGAAAAAAACATCAATTTTCAATGTTTTCCATACCTAAGACAAATTTGGGTGTTTTCCGGGAGAAAATGAGTATTAGAAGAGTATATATGGCCTACGCGAGTTGCACACCAATCAAATACGACAACAAACACTAAAGAAATGCACGCATGTCAATGGTTTACACGAGATCCACGATTTTACGCACTTAAGGACTAGTTTTATCCAAAAGGGATCAAATGAAAATGACAACTCACAGGATTTTTCGTATGTTATAAATGCACATAAGTGAGATATATAGCTTTGATATAATTATGTGCAGAGTAGGTTGTCGAGCCTTGGGGATGCATGTGCACGCAGCCTTGTAAAGGTTGGATGGGCAATTCCGACAAGTTTCGTCGCCGCATGTGACCGATTTGTGACTTTAAAAGCAAGTTGCTTGTTAGGATATCCTAACGCACAGCGGAGGAGGGGTTAAGGGTCCCTTGTCAATTAATCATGCCATGATCTGGCGTGATCCTTCGAACTCAATTTCTCCTTCTCAATCTTCAAATTTTACCAAAAGTGTTGCATCTTGGCTTCAGCACCTTGTCTTAATATATAGCATCCCCAATCATGCCCGTGGAGTGCTGATTGTGATGCTGCAACCAAGGAGCATGAATTGGATTGTCACCATTTGTGGTATGCAGTATTTGGTGATCCTCTGTGCTGTAGACCGCATCATCCCAAGCGGATTTCAACATTTCTCACAGGCGCGGTCTTTGATCACAGCCCTCGACATCATTGATGTGCATTTCATTGTCTGACTGAATCAGCATTTCCAGGATTTGTTAGTTTTCCCCAGTGTCATTGCGTGTCATCAGTAAGAGTAAAACGCACGGGACTTGGGCTGAAATGCATTGTTGTTCACCCATGTCAAGCCTAACAAAGGGAGTAGTTCAAAATTTGAGGATCCAGTCAAAGACCAAAGTTGTAGCAAAGAATGTTTTCTTGAGGGCAAGGATCCGTGGCCACATCGAGAGTGCATTCTGGTCATCAGGGTATGATACAATCCAATAAGATTCTGCGTCACTAACTGACAGTAAAATATCAATCTACTACATCACCATCCACTGATGGGGCTTCACCCGTGGCTATTCAACCCAGCAGGCTTCACACAATTTGTGTGGTGTTTCCATGCTGTCGCTCGTATATGAATCGGGGTGACCGCTTAAACCGTTGTGGTGAGCATTGACGGTGTATTCATTTGAAGTTGTACCCTTGTAAATTCTACTGTAACCAACTACGTATGTGTCAGTATAGCGTGCTGGTTTGTTCCTTTGTTGCCTCACGGTCGCAGCATTAATGTCGCGGGTAAACAATCATTATACCATTGGCCGTGATACCAGAAAGAAGAAACTACTTATATTATAATCATAAGTGGGGCTTCATGTATAAGGGAGCCAAGCCCTTCCTACCTATTACCACTACGAGGCTGTTTGATTTCATGAATATTCAATAGGATACATATGTTTCTCACATACTTATATGGTGGGAAGGAGAAAACAGCAACTCCCCTACTAGAGTCTGACGGCAAGAACTAAACAGTTATCCGAACCGCAGAGATTGATAACAGTTGCTATCAGCTGTTAGGATGCAGTACTGTATTATCACTTTAGCCTAGCTAGTGGATCTGCCTGCGGATCAAGTCCGGCAAGTCGCTTGTCTACGGTAGATGTGGGAACCAAGGCAGTCGTTGTCTCGCAATGAGTACGTTCAAAGGACTTTGCAAGCCGTGCCCCCCCCCCCGTGGTTCCACGTGACCCTCACTGGGTCCACTGCCCATACAACACAGATGTGACCGCTAGAAAAAACGTGCACAGGCGAAACCGGCTCGATGGCTGTGCCGACAACGTGTATTCTCCGCTCGACTAAAACAACATGACATCAAGGTGATGCAGTGGCCACCGGCTAGTTTGAATTCCAGACTTCACTGATACGACCGCTATACATTTCTTTGCCACAGAACCCTCCAGGTACCTGGTGAACTTGCACGGGCTCTGAGTGCTCGACAGGTGCTGAAAGGAGGTTGCTTGTGTGATGTCTCGGTGTAGGATGTTTTGATCCAAGGCAGAACATCACGCTGACTGATTCAAGCGTCTCCACTAAAGCATCTGTCGCCAGATTTTCCATATATCAAGTTGAACATTTCTCGCCCCTCAGGGCTCGAGGAAAGCGAACGCTGCTGGGCAGATATAGATGGCGAGGCAACTGCCAGCTGAGGCCTAGAGCGTTTGCGCGGTGTTCCCCTGTTCCACGAGAAAGATCCGCGAGCCTTTGGCTTCTTGCAAATCCCCTTATCCCATGTGCTGTTCTTCTCGCACCTTTGTCTTTTTGACTGGGGCGCGAGAGTAGCACGAGGTGCAGTTGGCGCAGGCGTTTCTGGCGATCCTGCTTTCTTGATACCAACAAATGCTTTGGGTATCAATTCGACTGGCGTGACTGGGCGGGGTTTCTTCGATACTGTTTCTGCATGATTCAAGGAAGGGTATGTTGGCACATTGTCACTTTATATATCACAGCACTGTTCCTTGGCTCTGCGCAAAGCCAGAACATTCTCACGTCTGAGACTCTGTGCGTTGGGTCCCTCACTGTGTGTGGTTCCTGTCGCAACTGACTGCTCTGCGCTCCGGTGATTTGTCACCTCCCTGAATGGAGATGTGAGCCCACTCCATCTTGTCTATCCACGAGTTTGTTCAAAATAACCAGAGACCCATCAAGATTTACGTCCATCAGCAAACACACACACACACGGGCATGCTCGTCACACCATATTTTGAAACTACTTTTGAAGTGAAAGTGACATGTTTGCAAGTTCAAACGAGATGTACTTCTGTAGCATGCTGTACTGCTCGTTACAAATATGATTGGTAAATGGTCCGCATTCACCGAGATGATTCTGGAGAAATAATTGGCGAGCAAATATCTGTAACAGTACTTGAAGCTTCAAAAGTGCTGTTTTTACAAGTACATTTGGGAAGCGGCCACACATCAGCATCGGCAGTTTGTGCTAGCTCAGGACAGCAGGCATATCAGGACTCCGGAATCAAATTAGTTTGTCGACTTTTCAGATGCAGTTAACCCCTATGGAGCGGTCTGTACCGTATACGGTACAACCACTTCAAACTCTAAGCTTGGATTCATTTCTCAGCCCGATAGTATTTGTCGGAATCGGCCATACAAGCTTCACACACCCGTTGCAATAGGTATATCTAATACTCAACAATTTATTCTACACATATACTTATTATATATATCTCACCCGAGGGCAATTTTGTTGTAGTAAAATCCCCAAAGTTGCTTATTTCTAGGCATGAAAATTGGGTCAAAAGTATCTTAAAGTGTGCAAAATCGAGGTGTAGATGCCATTCATCGACAAGGATTTGTTGGTTCAGTAACCACTATCATATAAAATCACCATGCACCTCATATGGGCAATACTTACTTTCCCAACAGTCGATTTCCCCCGAAAACACACAATATGGGCTTAAGTATGGAAAATATTTGACAAATGATGTTTTTTTGTTGGTTTTTGGTGTTTTTTCACCGTATTGCTTGAATATTTCGATGTATTGGTGCGTTTAACCCCTAAAGGGCGGTTTGTACCGTATACGGACGGATCCGATTGTGGGAATGTGCATCCAAGTGGTTCTACATGCCCTAGGCTTGCCGAAATATGCATTCCAAGGCGCGTGCACCTACCTGCGTGTATGTCGCAAATGACTACTCACTGGGATGGGTAGTCCATATAGGACATATATCTCACATAGCAACATTTTCAATTACGACAATTCTTGAAAACTTGCCTTTTAGAGCTTGAATTTTGTCTTAAAATATACGAAATCAAGGCTTACACCCGACGATCCCGCCCAATTGGGTGGAGTTGTGAAGGCATGTCGCGTGCCCAATGTCCACTAGCGTCCCCTGCATGGTTGTTTGCATGACACATGCTATATATCCCCACAAATAGGAAGCAATCGTCTTCAATTGCGCTTAAGTATGGGAAATCATTCCTTAAGTATGGAAAACATTTACAATTAGGTGTTTTTTGGGTGTTTTTTTGTGTTTTGGGGGGCGTTTTTGCTCATAGTCGGTATATTTGCCGGTATACAGGTGCGCTACCGGGTGGGAATATGTTCATGTGACCAATCCCCAAGTTTTCATGACGATAGTCACCCAACGAAAGTCGAAATGTAAGTTGTAATAGGAGATTGGAGAAATTTTACATGTCCCAAAATCATGAAAATTGGGTTGGATATGCCGAAAATCTGAATATATATGGTGCACGGATGCATGCTATGGCGCTCTTAAAGTTACATGGTGGTCATACACAGCATACATGATAACGTGAATGCACATCGATGTCCGCGATACGCGACAATGCCTACAATCCCCCAAACACCGTTTTTTGCAAGAAATTCCATCCGCCCTTTAGGGGTTAACTACAGCCACCATTACCAATTTCAAGGCATTAGTAAAGGCGATTGTTTTATGGTCGAGGGGCGACCTAAAACTCGAATAAGCGGTTGTGAGAACTGATTTTTGACACTTTTGATTCCTGGAAAACGTGTTTTTTGGGTTGTATATTATCACCGATATATCGGTGTATATATAATGCGATCATGTATTTTATAGATCAAAATCACTTTATAGGAGTTGTGGAACATGTAGCGAATCATCCACACTGATTAAGGTACCGTATACCGTGAAAACGGCACATTTATGAAACTAGTCCTTTTGGCAAAAAAATCCATCCGCTCCATAGGGGTTGAGAAAAAAAAGGACTTATTTTGAAACCAACTTGTGCAGAATACAACACACAATTGCTCAACCAAGAAGCGTGCGAGAACGGTTCAATTATGCAGCGATGCAATGTATTTCTGGATGTCTCTAATAATTATTCTGAAACAGGGAAACTTATAATGATGTTCTCACCTATTGCTGTAGAAGTCATGCACCCAAATAGATATTCTACATTCCCTCTTGGTGTGAAGCATTGCCCAAATACTTCCACGGCTTGTTCGCCGTCAGGTTTGGGAAGTGGCATACCTTGTCTGAATTGAAACCAATCCACGAGCCATCCGATCGTGTTTCTGGCTGTGCTTCATTCCATCACGCATGCCATCATCCCCAGCATTTGTGGTGAAATATTTGTGCAATACCAGGTAATGCAGTGGTGCCACACACACACACACACACACACAATACACCAATCCTCCTCCTCAAGTACTTCAAGTAATAAACCGTGGGAGCGACAACTGTCATATGTAAGTCGACGGAGTGTCTCGTTCCATTGCATCATCCATGCATGTAGCAACGCAATTCCACTCATTCAGAAAGCTTTTGGAGGCGGGGCATTATGTTATTTCAGTTGAGCATACAGTAGCATATACATGTGTGTGTGTGTGTGTGTGCTGTCGTGTGTAATGCTGCTTGTTGGTGTGTGTGTGTGTGTGTTTATGATTGTGGACTGCATAGGCATTTATTCCTAAGCAGTCTGTTATGCCACGAAACTCAGCTGATTATATGATCTCCTGCGGTTCTTGATACCATTAAGATTGTTCTCTCTCAGGATCTGTCTGTGATTGGCAGATTCTCCCATTTCACGTGTTCATATTACCGGGTGTTGGTACAAAACCTAGTGGTTTTTGTACACTATAAAGTGGAACTGGTACACTACTAGTGTACCAGTTCCACTAAATAGTGGAATTGACCACTATATAGTGTACCATTTCCACAATATAGTCGAACTGGTACACTATATAGTGTACCAATTTCACTACATAGTGGAACTACTACATTCTTGTCTATTACCCTTTGCTAAATAGACTCATTCGCTTAAAGAGCTGCTAGGGGCTTCCTCGAAGGTCCTTTGAAAATTTGGGGACCTATGTTGTCAAGTTCTCGAGCTGCTCTTTCTGCAATGTCTTGTCAAAAATTTGATCCGAGGTCATCTTGGCCCTCTAAATATTGGTTAAAGTAGCCTGAGTATCAGTCAATTTGATATACTGCTTGAGTAACAAACCATCAAGATTAGGGTTTAAAGAATGATGCCTCGACAATCTTCAATCATTCCTCAATAATACTCGACGAGGACCCCGCCCTCCCGATATGATAGAAATGGTACAATATATAATGGAACTGTATTTTTGCGAGCGGTTCAAAAAATTGAATGACATAAAATACACATTTACAAGATCCCGACAACCCGATGACATCTTCGCGTGTTGGATACGCCACTATATGAAAAATCACGTTCCACTATATAGTGTACCAGTCCCACTAGGTTTTAGACAAAAATCACTAGGTTATGTCATGTCACCCCATATTGCCACTTGCTAAAAGTGGGTCAGTATGAAGTAGGTTGAGGCGATGAACTTTCCCATATGCCAAACTAGCACAGGTAGCAATGCTCCACAGCTTGGCATGTGTAATCGCAGATATTCGGCCAAGATATGATGCTTGCAATGCATATCGGGCCTGTCAACACGAGTTTAAGCAAAGTTTGACGTCAGCATTTGGATGTGTGTGGAATGCATATGTAGCACAGCCATTAGTGAGCATGGGGACTTTAAGCCCCACACCCCGAAACGGGGGAGGGGGGGGGTTAGCACAGCCATTACCTCATAAATGGTCACCCTATAGGTAGGCAGCACAATCCATGTATCAAGGTGCATATGCAATCAGCCAATTGTAGTGTAAATGATGCATATAATACAAAGTATATATAAGGTGGCATTGAATGTACCACATATTTTGGTACCCTCTCCTTTTTGTCGCCATGATGGGGATTTTTGTCGCCATGCAGAATTTTGGAGTTGAGTTCAGAATTTTCGGCTGGATGAAGAATTTTCCGAGAAAAAGTGATCCGAACCCTTAGAAATACCATTTCAGTTCTTGTTCTGTCATTTTTTCTCAGGAAACTATGCATCCGTCATCGCCATTTCCAACAGCATCAGCATTGCCACTTTGCCGGTACTTCAAATACCACTTCAAACGAAAGGCCGCGACGTTTCTTTTCCCGCACGTTGGGTTTGTTTTGCGTACGTTGGGTTTATTTATTTCACGTATATATTTCACGCACTTTTTTCCGCGTACTTCGGTTTTATTATGTTCGCGTACTTTGGATTTATTTTGTGTACTTCGGGTTTACTTTACGTACTTTGGGTTTGCTATATTTGCGTACTTGGGGGTTTTTTTTCCGCAAACTTTGGGTTTATTATCTTCGCCTACTTTAGGTTTATTTGGTGTAGGTTAGGTTTATCATGCGTACTTTGGGTTTATTATGTTCGCGTACTTTCGTGGGGGTTTTTCCGCGTTCTTTGGGTTTAATATGTTCATGTACTTTGCGTTTATTATTTTCGCGTATAATTTGGGCTCCCCGTAATTTGGGTTTATTTTGCGACAAATTTCCCCCTTGTTTTCATGGCGACAAATTGTCCCTATTATGGGTCTTTTTGTCATGGCAACGAATTTACCCTATGGCAACAAAAAGGCCCCTGTCGACCAGAAAACCCCGCGTGGCGACAAAATTTCCACGTTACCACATATCTTAGGATATATACACGAACACCCACGCAGTCGTGTGTCGGTGTTTAAGATGACGGCAAATAAATAGCTCAGCCAAGACACAGCTCATATTGAGTCTGGGATCCTAAGCGTGCATTGGCTGTGTCGATTTTGCACATGCGCATAGTGTCCAGGTGTGTGAAATTTAGTATTGTGGGGTGAAACGAGGTCGACCCTCGAAAAAGTGTTTCGCTTATTTGCACACTTGCTTGAATTTATGTGTGTTGGCTCTTCACAGCATGAAAGATGAACGCATGTATAATCAGATAGCAGCGGAGCGTCGGGCGTTTAAAGGAGTTTGGGACATGTCACCTCAAGCCCCATTCTCTCCATGTAGGTTTTGTGAGCAGTATACCTCACACCAATGTTATAACGGTAAGACTTGCTGGCATCCTGCACACAAACAGTGTGTATATGTTTAGCACTTATCAGGGTTCTCGCCAGGTGTGCGCTTCCTGATATGCAATCGAGCTGACCTGGATCAAGTCAAGCCAGGTATTGGTCATGTTTCCACACTGGGCCAGCTTTGCAATTATATCTGCGTATCCAGGATCATACGCATCAATCTGGTGTCCGATATATGGGCCATGAACGGTCAAGCAGCCAGCGAAACCACACACTAGGTGCAGTAAATGAAGGTATGCCAACAGCGAGGTTGCAAATTGCTCCATAAACTCCCTATATGTGTTAGTGGCTTACAAACTGGGACCAGCCTCGCATTCTAAATATACAGAATACTATCTGTACAAAAATGGCCAAGTAAGGAGAAAGTCGTCTTACTTCGCACTTTGTCCATATCTTGACATCTAAAAGATGAATTCACAGCACAGTTTTCCCTTTTGCGGTGATCAAACACTCAGAGGAAAAAACGTGACTAATCTGCACCTAACTCAGACTTTTTAGGTATCTGCATATCACAGTTTAAGTATCATTTAGATATAGGTTAGATACCAGTTAGATGCCAATTATATACAGTTTAGGTATCTGTTAGTAACATATTTAGTACCTGTTAGTAATAGTTTAGGTACCCGCTAGGTGCACATTAGGCATTATTTAGGTTCCTTTTAGTCACCGTTTACGAGGTCCTTACTAGTTTGGGAGGTTTATTTTTTACTCACGCGTAACCGTCGAGAAACAAATGTGAGCTCCCTATCACAAAAAATTGTGACACCACGTTGTTTTGCAATTTACGTGCCGCAAATCGCCGAATCAGGACCCGCGAGTATGACAGTTCGATTCCGGGCCCATCAAAATGTATATGGTGATATAGGTTGCAGCTCCGTCGACCGATTTCTCATCGAGATATTCCCGCTCGCTACCCAAGATGAAAAACAGTGAAACCCGGTTAGAGTTCAGTGCTCATATTCCATGCTCGTATTCCACAAGTTTCGATATATGCATGATGAATCATGGCTCCCCACAGGTCATAAAGACATACGGTGTGGCCATACAACACATATATCATGTGCATTTGCATGTCGGCGTAGAAAACATGACACAATAGGTGCATTTCTAAAAAATATATTTTTTAGTAAATATAGAGTTGTTACTGAACTCTAACCGGATTTCACTGTTTTTCATCTCGGGTAGCGATTGGGAATATTGATATCTCGATGAGAAATTGGTCGACTGAGCTGCAACATATATCACCATCCATATATATATTAATAGGCGTGAAATCGAACTGTCATGCTCGTGGGTTCCGATTCGGCGATGTACTGCACGTAAATTGAGAAACAAAATGGTGTCACGATTTTTTTTATAGGGAGCTCGTATTGTTATATGTAACCGTTGAGAAACAAACATTGTTATATGTAACCGTTGAGAAACGAACAATATATTACACATATACTATACGTAACCGTTGGGAAATAAATACTACTAACCATTGAGAAACCACTACTACTAACCGTTTAAGTCAACAATTTATGTAGTTGGTATGTTCGGATAAATCTTTGACCAGTCAATGTTTTATCAACTGATATTAACGTTGCGCCCACGCAAGAACTGCTAGAGCTGACAATTCATACTGCATGCTTTCCTAGCCGTGTTATGCTTGCACATCATGTTATGCTTATGTGCTTATCATGGTGATTTTTGAAGTTGCTAAAAAATCACCTCCGACACTGCCCAACTCAGGTAGGGAGCCCCCCGCATCGGAATTAGTACCTTGCTGACCTTGAAACACTCGGAATCGAGGGCTAAGCGCGTTTGGTGGGAGCTGTTATTCATTTTTGGGGCTAGATAACCGTGAAAGGCTCCTTGGGTCCAATTGGACCCAAGGCCATAAAAACCTTCGGTGCCGGAGCTACAAAGGCTGGGGGCGACTTGGATTTGAATCCAAGATACTTTGGGGGTTGTTTGACTTAATTTTGGTGAGGGGGTGGCAAGGCATTGTGGCATTCGAGAATTCCAAGACGTCTTCATGTGGGATTGAATGGGGGTGGCGGTCATAGGTGAGGAGGGTTCAGGTGCTCCACGAGAGTGACAGAGGCTATAACTGCAGTGGGTTGGGGGGGGGCTCAAATGGTCGGAGGAGGTCATGGGTCGAATCCTACAACCCTTGGGGTGTGTTGGAGCTCGTATTACCACGTGGGGTCCGGTGACATCGAAAATCGCCTCTGGAGGTAATGAGAACGTTGGGGTGACTGTGCGGGTGTCATAGTAGGAAGCGAAAAAGTTGGCATAGAGAAGGTAGTTTGAACGAAAATTGTGACCCTTTCAGCATATGACAATCGATAGAATGAACATTGAAATTGGCTTTCGTGTGCCTTATGGCATGATTCTACCTTAGAAAGTCGGGCGATCACTCTTCGATATCGACATGCGCGCCAAGAGTATGTAGACACACTCCAGGTGTGACATGCATGCTGGTATACGATTTTCGCTACCCCCCCCTGTGGCCTCCACGGTTATCATGGTGATTGTTGAAGTTGCTAAAAAATCACCTCCGACACTGCCCAACTCAGGTAGGGAGCCCCCCGCATCGGAATCGGTACCTTGCTGACCTTGAAACGCTCGGAATCGAGCGCTAAGCACGTTTGGTGGAAGCTGTTATTCATTTTTGGGGCTAGATAACCGTGAAAGGCTCCTTGGATCCAATTGGACCCAAGGCCATAAAAACCTTCGGTGTCGGAGCTACAAAGGCTGGGGGTGACTTGGAGCTGAATCCAAGATACTTTGGGGGTTGTTTGACTTAATTTTGGCGAGGGTGGCAAGGCATTCGAGAATTCCAAGACGTCTTCATGTGGGATTGAATGGGGGTGGCGGTCATAGGTGAGGAGGGTTCAGGTGCTCCACGAGAGTGACAGAGGCTATAACTGCAGTGGGTTGGGGGGGGGCTCAAATGGTCGGAGGAGGTCATGGGTCGAATCCTACAACCCTTGGGGTGTGTTGGAGCTCGTATTACCACGTGTGGTCCGGTGACATCGAAAATCGCCTCTGGAGGTAATGAGAACGTTGGGGTGTGCGGGTGTCATAGTAGCGAAACAGTTGGCATAGAGAAGGTAGTTTGAACGAGAACCCTCGCATGTGTTGTACCTTCAGACACACAGACACACAGACAGACACACAGACAGGCAGGCAGACAGGCAGGCGCAGACAGATATGTGCATGCAGGTATGCAAAGCAACACGCACGACACACAACTACAACAAACATACATATGTATATATGCAGTCATGATGGACATGTGCATACAGCGCACCTTTACACACTTTATGTATCACACAAGAATCTACTTTCCCTGACACTAATTAGCGATTCAATAAAATATATATGTTACGGCATAAGCACGCCGCGCGCATATGCACGCCAAGTTTAACATGAGCGTGCCAAGCGCACTTATGCTGGCACTAGCGCGCCTGGCATGCTTGTAACCTTAGCCTCAAAGCATAAGAAGCACGCCGCACGCATATGCACGCCGGTTCTTTTGGCATATGCATGCTTTGTTTTAGCTTGAGCACGCCTAGGTTGTTTATGAGGGGGTTGTACGGGTGTGTATGGGAGTGTACGAGGAGGTGGCGAGGCATGAAGGGAGGGGAGGGTTGTAGGGTTGTGCATGCGGATGCAACGCGGAGGTGGCGTGGCATTGCTAGGGGGTTGTAGGGATGTGCGCGTTAGGGTGTTGTAGGGAGGTGGCAGGGCATGACAAGGGGGTTGTAGGGGTATGCATGGGGCACGGTGTACGAGAAGGTGACGGGGTATCAAGAGGGGCTGTAGGGGTGTGCATGGGGGTGTACGCTACTTCACGAGACGATATTTTGAAGGTCAAGATGACCTCGAATCCAAATTTTGACAAGTCACTGCAGAAAGAGCAGCTCGAGAACTTGACAACATAGGTCTCGGAATATTTATATGACCCGTGTCAGGACCAGAAAAATCTATTAGAGTGGTGGTTGCGGGAGGTATTGCCAGGCGCGCTAGTGCTAGCACAAGTGCGCCTGGCGTGCTGATGCTAAAAATCGGCATGCATATGCGCGCGGCGCGCTTATGCCGTAACATATGTTTATACATCCAAAACTAGGGTCGATGCAAATTGTAGTGAGGTAAACCAATAATATCATGGCACAATAGTATATATATATTTTTTGTATACACACAATAGTATACGCATACATACGATAGAATAAGCACATATATTGGCACAGTGATATAAGCATATATACAATAGGACTTGTGATATGTATTCAAGACATTCAATCAATAAGACTGCTGCATACAAAATATTATATTGATAAGTTATATGCGCGTGATGATAGCATAATTCTACATAGTAAGATATGATCAATATATACGTCATTAGGGTTGCTGCACATACTGCAGAGTGCCTCTCATCATCACTGATAAGTAGCAGTGGTCATCATGCTACCACATACCGCATCACTGCTAGAAATCCGTGCATAATGTACAAGATCTGACCACGCTCTCCGTGCTGCCTGGTGCACCACCCACGGTTTCATCGTCGTCATCATCATTATCATCATTATCTAGCACACTGTTGGACAGTTACGTTGCTTGGTGAGTATTGCGCATATCCCTGGTGGAATCCCCAAGAGTCTAAGGAGAACAAGAAGATCCTCGGTGATAATCGTAGCATTGTTATCATAAATGCGGGTGCTAATTATTCTTCGTTGTGCAGTAGCCGAGCATGATAAAATTGTTAACAGACGTGATCAGGCCTATAGCAGTCATCATACATACTTCGCGACACACCTTCATCAGCTTTATCGATTAAGCTCAATTCTGAATGCCATAATGAAAGCGTGACAAGTATTTTTCTCCCTGCATCAGATGGAGACATATCTGCAAGCATCTGCGGCACAATGAATATTGGTATGCAAGCGTACCACGGTATACGGGTTCGGAGGCGGTTTTTTCTCTGCCAACGTTCCATCTGGCTGGCGATAAAAATGCGGTGCCTGGGTGAAAATCAAACACGAAATGCATTTTTTAAATAGCCTTAGTTGCTACGATATAAATGAATTGTGGACACCTCGACGACGCCTAGATAATTTTATCATGTCAAATATCACTTGCAATCATAAAATGACACCCACAAGCTTCAATCGCGAATCAAACTACCATACAAAGACAACCACGCTCTGTGTGCATGCAAGGACCGATCCACGGCATCATTCAATAAACCGCACCCCACAATACTATGCTGATTTAATAAGCCTGGGGAAATTAGATGGTGCATCTAGACCAAGATCGCATCGCAGATACTATGGATACTAGTCAGCAGCATACAACACCCATAATGTATGACACAAAGCATGCCACCCCACGAAATGATGTATATGATTGACTTTGAGCTGCAGTATTCATGGCTTGCTATGCAGCAGATAGAACCTTCTGGAATACGTTCGATTCGGTGGATCGTAGCCATACTTTATAAGCGGAATTAATGCGCAGGGCGCAGGAGGTGTTGCTCGCAATGCTCAATCAGCGAAGGTGGATGAAATTCTTTTTCGTCGTCGCACCGAATGCCCACATGTATGAGTGCTGTTCGCACATGGGCTTATATGTGCACATAATCTAGCATGTGTTCGCCGCGCACCCACCGCGACACAAGTACGCACACCCACGCGTACACCGTTATACACCGCCATGCGCTACAATTCGTACGCCGGGACTCCCTGCGTATATGCGCACGTTGGTATGCACGCGTGCAGACTCCGCGCAAGGTTTATCATCTGATGCACAGTAAGTCATCTTGCGGCAGTCACAGCTCAAATTTGCGTCGCGCTCTTTTCAGGACATTATATGACCAGCTGTCATAAATGATTAGCATGTTTTACATCTGGTGATCTATCAGCATTGCAATGCTAAGCTGCGGCACGTGCATGTTGGTACCGCGCAATGCGTCCACATCTCAGCATACTGTCATGATGCGGTAGCTCATCGATCGATGCTTGCCGCGTACTAGTACGGTCGCTCGGCAGCAGGATTACTGTATCAAATTTACATTTCGCCACATCATGCGTGTGCGAACATGCGAGAGTACGTAACGGCATCGATCACGTGTCGACACCGTGCGACTGGTGAGTGAATGTGAGCGTATGTATGGTGGTCTATCTCGGTGTTGCGAGCAATCAGTTTATGATGCGCAGCATAGCAGAATTGACCATCGATCTCGAGAGTCGAACTTCCTTGTACTGGATATCCAGCCATGTCACATAATGTGCGTTTATCAATCTAACGTAGAAATTGTGAAGGATTATTATGATGGTGATGAGGACACACGTATATACAAAATACACCTGGCACACCGAACACATGTCGCGATGACACACCTGACCTCTGGAGATTGTTGGTGGATCTGGCACAATTTCAGTCGTAGGGAATTGGACTTTAGGTGGCCGCGAGCGCGCTGGCATGTATCCATTATCATTCGGCCTTGTATCATTGCTTCCATTCTGTATCTGTACGCTCGTGCTAGCGTCAGGGTCACTGCTCCTGTAGCCATTTATTATAGCATGTGAATCGCTTAGTGATGTGGGGCCCAAAGAATTATGAGTTGACGAACTTCTAATGCCTGTCTGATGACCACCCGAAGTACTCGCGCGAGAATTCAAGTTTTCAGGGGTATAGTGTATGCTAGCATTGCCATACTTGTCACAGAGAAAATCGTCGGCTGCTATAAAGTCGTCTTCCCCGCATATATTTTTAACTCGCTCCGACAAAGAAGGCATCTCACGTATTCGCAGTATGCGTTCGATAACCTGTGTGCTTAAACTCTGGCCTGTTAAGATTAACCTAAGTCAAATTCCCTCTGTCAAGTATACTTACCTTGCCTACCCATGACCGTTATGTTTAGAACCGCTGCAATATAATAATCTCTTCTTCAGAAAATCTCGAAACACAATGGACACGAAGCGAAGATGGAATGCTAGTCGCTCCGACGTCGCTCCGACGATCGCCAGAGAAAAACGCTGCTGCGAATCTATCTAGCGCCAGCAAAACGCCATCGCATGCTGATGAACAATAGGGGT
>LGRX02006996.1:0-39275 GCA_001247695.2 Cymbomonas tetramitiformis
TGCTCACTCAGCCTTTTTGTCGTGTGTTCAGAGAGGAGCTTAGCTCTTGGGTCAAGTTCCGTCGGATGAATTGATGCTATATAGCGACAGCATATAGCTTTGTCATTGAGCAAATTGACTTATCGTTGGAACACCGTTAAATATAATTGTATTCGAACATATTTTGAATGAAATTGTTATCGACGTTTCACATTTCCAATGTTGTGACATGCTATGTTTGTGACATGCGGGCCTTCGATCCGACCCGCCTGAAAGAGGTCATTTGATTGGCCAACTGAAATCACGACGGCCACACTACTGAGATATTTAAGCACCTACCTTGTCCTCACAACTCACTTTTCAGCTTGGCACTTTT
The DNA here is from genome assembly GCA_001247695.2 of Cymbomonas tetramitiformis. Taxonomy (NCBI): domain Eukaryota; kingdom Viridiplantae; phylum Chlorophyta; class Pyramimonadophyceae; order Pyramimonadales; family Pyramimonadaceae; genus Cymbomonas; species Cymbomonas tetramitiformis. The sequence continues at coordinate 356 of LGRX02006996.1, forward strand.
CTTTCTTCACCTGCCACCTCATCCAACCATGCCATCCAAGCGAGAATGTATTGTTGCCTATGTTCTTGGCATGTATGCAACATGCCCTACTGCCCTCAGAATGAGAATGAGGAATTTTGACTATCTTCCTCATGGTATGACTGTTCGAATGTTGTGGAGGAACTACAATGAATGTTATATGTGCAGGAATGCGGAAGGCAACAAATGCACGTTGGGGTATTTTCGATGTGTGTTTCGAAACGACCTTGCCTTTCGGTTCAAGTTCCGAAAGGTTCAGCCGTAACGTTACCGTCAACGTCAACGAAACCACGGCGGCTACGAGTCAGAATGTTATCTTGATTCCACTTTGATTTCGAGTAAGACTTAGGATTGCAACCTCCCGAGGGTTAGATTTTCGACTACTTTTCGATAAGAATAGTATACTTAAACATATGTTAACAATGTGGTAGAAGTGTATAATGTTCATTCGTCAATGGCTTGTGTTTCTTGCCGATATGCTGATGTGCCTGTGTATGGGGTTTTCTGCCTCGGTTGTGTTTTTGTCTTTGATTAAAAAATCGGCGACTAAGTGATCCCGCATGTGCGAGATATACGAATTTGATTGGACCAAAAGTACACTACTCTTGCACGACCCGCGGTCCACTCACGACCAGGTACAAAAGCTCTTGCCCGACCCTTGAAGATTCATTTCCCCTGTTTCTTCTAACATACGCACCTTCAACCATACCTTCAAACATCTGCTGCTTACCTTGAAAGCATCGCCATCTGCAGGTATTATAGTGTGGCGCTTGCGATTACATAACACGCTACCTCCAATATGAATGCACCTCATTTCCCTGCAGACTTACCTGTTCAGCTTGAACGACTGCACATAGAATCCGAAAAATGTCGTGTGTGCCAATCCTGGAATTTGTTTCTAATTCGCGAGGAACTGTTCGTCGATCCTGCGCTGCATCCTAGATATGACATGACTAGACATGACCCCGCTTACGCGAAGTGGAGGTTTATCCGCAAAACGCGGGAAACATGGTATTTTCAACTGTTGGATGAGCATGTATACTCCGACGAGCAAGGCGTCGCTGACATGGGAACCCCAGTGACAATGCCGGTTCCCACGGACTATATTCCCGAGTTGATCTCCGGTGCCTCTCCCGAGAATGATGATGATGGAAAGTGGTGCAACTGCCGTTAGGAAACATATACGCTTGTGTACAGTCTTTATTTTATATTTGCAAGTTCACATTAGATACTTACACTGATGTATTATTCTGCTAGCTACACCAACACTTACCCTTATTTATGTGCTCCTAGACATCCTCGACAATTATTTGGTGTATATAGATTAAATTTGTATGATGATATAGATTTGTGTATCATATGCTAGTACCCATCTCAGTTGCAACTTGTTTTCTGGGAATTTAAGCATCCGAATATGCACATCCATAAACGTGTACCGTGCATGCTGACCTAAATTGCACATGGATGTGCCCACATTTGCATACGGGAATCGGCGACTAAGTGATCCCGCATGTGCGAGATATACGAATCTGATTGGACAAAAAGTACACTACTCTTGCACGACCTGCGGCCCATTCACGACCAGGTACAAAAGCTCTTGCCCGACCCTTGAAGATTCATTTCCCCTTGTTTCTTCTGACATACGCACCTTCATACATAAAACCCTAAATAATGCATCTTCCGAACAACGTCTTGTTAAAAATCTTTCAGGACATTCCTTACAAAATCGATCATTCCAATGAACCGTTATGTATGTATCTCGGGAATCTCTGCCGAATAAGATGTGTCTGCGTACAGTTCAATGATACAATAATAATCAAGCGTGCGCAACCCGCGCTAAGTGTTGGGCTAGTCCCTTGCGGCAACGCTATCACCCGCTCTCTTCTTACCGCCTACATTTTTTTTATGGAGGACGCCAACCTTCGTCTTTTAATTCACCGAGCCAATGTCTCCCTGCTACGCCTACAGAGCATTTATCATCAAAAGTATCCTGAAATGGTGGCACCTCGCGGAATGTGCATGTCTCCGAAATTAATCGCGGACCACCTCAAAATGTTCGCGCTGGACACCATCCTTTTAACCCCACTGCCCGAGTCCCCCACGAACATGTTCTACATGTGCGATTCAATTCGACTGAAAGATCAGAATCGTCCTCACTTCCCATCTTGGAATGGCAGATTCGATGTGGCGATGATACTTGCTCCCCATTCGTTTCCATGCTCCATGTGCCCAATGTTCCGTTGGTAAATATCAGTATGTTGCTCCGTTACGATGACCTGTCAAACGCTGGGGTGTGGGCCATCGACAGCTTATCAAACGCGCCGGCAACCGATGGAATTTTGAATCGTTTCCCCGATGTATACAAGACATGCCGGCTTGCTGCACGCGTGATACTCATTGTTGATAAATATTTGCGCTCTGGTCGCTCCTATTTCAACCCGGTTCCCCGTGAAGAAAGTCTATTTGCCAAAGTAAGCCAATGCATGACCTTTACGAGAAGAACACTTCAACAAGATGAACTCGACAGTACAACGGATGGGCTCGGGGGATGGATCATAGCTAACGATTTATGATCGGGGACACCCCAAGGAGAAACATGGTATCAGCAATATAGTAGCCTTAGCACTGTGAAATGATCGAAATCTCTTGCCTAGAAGACATCATAGACAAATATTTGGTGTATTTTGAATAAATTTGTATGATGATATAGATTTGTGTATCATATTCTAGTACCCATCTCAGTTGCAACTTATTTTACGGGAATTGAAGCACCTATATACGCACATTCATAAACGTGTACCGTGCATGCTGGCCTAAATTGCACATGGATGTGCCCATATTTGCATACTTGTACATGATATGCACGCATATGAACAAAAATGCAACAAAAGAATCTACCGGGACTCGCCGAGTACGAAAGCATCATGCACAAATAAATAATTCGAGTAATATTTTGTAATAAAAATTGCGGGACGACTTACGTGTCGCTTACGTGTCGCTTACGTGGCACATTTCAGATGACGTGGCAATAACTTTTAGACGACGAAATTTGTGTCAAAATGAAGGTTTTTAGACGACGATCGAGATTCATTTATTCCCAATAGTCTGTTTGATGTTCTGGTGGAGGGGGGCCTCGTAAGGAGAGACGTCGGCGGAGTTCTCGACATCTCGAGCACCACCGGAAACGTCCAGACGAGGTCTGCGTCGGAGAATTCGGCGTGATGGACGCGATGTTCATCTCCAATAGGACATGGGTTTTGAATTTTTTTTGGCATGTGAATGGTTGGGGGGGCTTTAGGCTTTGGTCCGTCAAGACGAAGAGCACGCATCTCCTCCATGATTCTTCCTCTGTTCCCACGCTGGACACCTTCCACCTCGAAATGTAGACGAAGAAGTATAGTCAGTAGTGCACGTCCGTCAAAAGCCGGGTGGTGTTTGGCGGTAGAGTGGTAGATGTCGAGCGCCGCTCCACAAAGCGAGACGGATAACAATCATGGTGAAGACGATAGAGTTGACGTCGTAGTTGTAGGAGGCGTACGCCAGTTCCAAGTCGAAGATCTTGGCGGTAACGAGTCTCTCGATGGCATCGACGGGGTCGAGAACAATGACCATGGTTGAACGCAGTGCAAGGAACTCCTCCTTCGCATTGTCTCTGCCTCCTTCCAACGTAAATCCAGTAGAGCTCTTGGGTTGATACCCACGAGCCTTCAGGACCCCGGGTGATCGTGTTCTCGGCGTAGTCGAAGGACTTAGAGAGGGACTCTGTAAGCACGCCACGTGTAGACACGCGATACAGGGTGTTGCGTAAATTTTCGGCGTTCTCATCAAGGAAGTCGACGGGACGAATTTCTCGATGAGTAGGTTTCCCACGCACCACCCCGCCGTTGGTGTGTACAATCGGGTCCTGCGGAGTAAGCGGCTTCGTGTCGGGCGGACAATCCTCAAGTGCACCACCACTGAGCCACTGGCTAATCCCGCCGGCGAGGGGCGTTTCGGGGTACGTAAAACACGCTATTCGATGAAAACGACATTGTGGAATGTCATTTTTCAATTTGATTATAGATAGCTAAATAATTCCAAGGCATACGAAAATAACGTATTTTCCGACGAGACGTGAGGCGCACGTATAAACGCGGGTGCCGATGAGGCTAATAGATAGATACGTACGTATGAGTGCTTATAATAAATTCACAAGCACATGCAAGCATTCAATGTGGTAAACACGATACAAAATATGATGCGGTGACTAATTTCATTTTGTACATGTGTTTTATTAATGTTCAGGACTAGTCGTTAGCACTGCCACTTGAACAAGGATTCTAACTAAAATTCACTAAGTTTTACTAAAAAATCGAGAATGGTCCTAAAGTGCCAAAATGCCCCCTAAAGCTGGGTAATTAGGATTTGGTGTCCTAAATACGCCCCTAAAAGCCGCGCGCGGAGACAGGCGAGAATCTGAGATCGAGAGCCTAAACGCTTGTATAAATTTAAAGAAAGGCTAATCGATGTGTATAAATTGCGAGAACATGGGGGAAGGCATACAGTCGCGGTATAAATGATAGAAATTCCATGGCAAGCAGGTGATGAGTGCATAAATATAAACTAAGATAATAAGATAGCGAAATCGCATGCATGGCCATGGCCGTCATCACGACGAGTCGATGGCGCTTGCGATCGATTGCGCACGATGATGATATGCAAGGCGAGATATCCCGCCTGTTGCCTGCGCCACACCAAGTCGTGTTTGTCTTGAAGTTCTTTACAATTTGAAAAACGAGCGGTTGACTCTCGCAAGAGAGTAAAAAAAAAAAAAACAGCAAGCTGCAATGGAGAAAACGGGAGATAGCGGTCCTTCCTCGAAGAGGCAAAGGACCTTGCAGGTTTGGAACAGATTACACTCGTAGCCCTACCGGCTGTTAGCTTGCTATTTAGTCAGCAGTGGTGTTTTCCTTGATTAGGTTCATAGGCATGCATGTGTTTACGTTGGCGATTGCTCGCAGGATGGACCTGTGGAAGGCGTGCAGTCCGCGTCGCGTGGCGCAGCCTTGCTTGGGGTGGCCATGCGAGTCCCTGAAGGGCAGGTGGGTTACCTCTAGGTGTTCGACATGCGTGTATTGTTTATAGGGAAAATGCGTATTGATAAATATTCCATGGAATAAATGTGAATATCCCGCACAAACGGGAAGCGCTCGGCTGTTTTGTAATTTTAGGGTGCACCCAAAATACAAAACGCATCTTTGAAACTCGGAAGTTTCAAAGATGCTTGCCGGTCGCGTGCAGCAGTAAAAGGCAAGGCAAAGGGTTTAGGATATAGAAGAAGTAGGAATAGTTTTCAGAAGCACTAGAATACTTTTCATATATATGCTTCTGAAAACTATTCCTACTGCCGGTAAATCTTAAACCCTTTGCCTTTCCCTTTGCCTTTGACCTTCCGTTCGCAGTTTTACCATGTGCACCTCGGAGCGGTGGCACCTCGAATCCGGCGAAATGACGATGACGACCTGTCTCAGGTCTGGTGACATCTCGCGATCGCGCGGAATCAGTTCCCACTTCGTGCCCAATAACGTTTACCGTCGGCGAGTTCTCTCGCTTGTGCAGCTTTTTTGAGGTTTTCCTCCAATTTGCGTGCTTCCTCTTTGAGCTTCGCAGTTTCGTCGAGTGACATGCATTCCATATCGTCGTCAGGCTCGTCGGCAATGTTCCCCAGCCGCTGACTGGCTGCTTGCACCATGTCTTGGTCGGAGTCGAACGCGACCGCGTTCAGGCGCACCGGAGAGCTGCCATTGATGTGGCCGTCGCGACCCCACACCCTGCATCCAAGATCCAGTTGGGTGACGAATCGTTGTGTAACCGGGCGAAAGGTGCGGGTCCCATCATGTGGCAGTTGATGATGAGGTCCATTAGCAGGTGCTGGGGCTTCTGGTGAGCGCATACCACTTGCCCATTGTCTCGGAAGGGTTGCTTGACGACAGAATACCCCTCCAACAAATTCGCCCTCGAGCTCGCCTCCGCTTCCTTCGTCTCAAAGTCGAAGTCGCACATCCATGGTTTGCGAGTGGATTTTCCCCCGGACTCCACGTCCGCCATTTGGAACCCGATGACAGCCGCTTCGAGGACATTGTACCGGATGGCTTTGTTGGCACCCACATCCTGGTTCTCCTTGCGCCACCATATGCGCTGGGCCCCACCGTTGCATTTGCTCTCCAGGATCTTCAGGAACCCGGTCTGCTGAGCAAACCCACAAAATATCAATATTGTCCAGTCCGGTGAGGTGGTGAGCGCCGCAAAGGCATCTATGAACTTGATCAGGTCGGCCTCGGATAACGCGTGCTCTGACACCTCTGTATCGAAGCCGTAAATAACGTCCAGTATCGTCCCGACTTAATGCAACTTCGGGACGGACTCGAATTTCGTCAACTCGTCTTTGAAGATCATGTAGCCGGTTTGAACCTCCTTCGTCTCGTATGTACTCTTTCTCATGGGATGCCTCCTTAGCATCCTCCATGAAGGGGGAGGGAAGTGGCACCTATTATATGTTGGATATACCCCTAGGGCTCGGGATATATTCACTCAGTGAAGGTATTCTCAGAATGTAATAAAGCTGATCAGTTAACCCGATATAACGGGCATAAACAGTTAGGGTTCGGGTTCGGGTGATAGTCATACACACTACTATAGGAAGAGTCACAAAGCAAGCGGTGTGACTATTCCAGCACACCACCTAGGGTGGTGACTGGCTAGCCGAAGGTGAAACCTGTGAACAAACACCATCTAGAACGGTGGAAACTGAGTTCTAAGGGAAGGCCTGTCCTTCCTGGCAGGGCTGTTCCCAGTCAAGAGTTGCAAATCTGAAATCGGTCCGTGATCGGACCCCTCTGCACATACAGCTACGGTCAACCTCACTGCGCAGGAGCGGCATGATTAACTTGCTAGCCACTAGTTGGCGGTGGCACTGTTGTGCCAGCCCGCAGCACAGTCACGGTGCCGTGAATTGAAGTCGTCGATGCCGTGTTTGAATCATTCGTGGAGCCAGAAAAGGAACCTGGATTTCGTCGATCGTCGTGCACAGCCGCTTGGTCTCCAGAGCTGTGCTCCTCGTCATCGGACGAGTACGGCGGTGGCGGGTAAGGTGGTGACTGTGGAACATAATCAGGGTCGGGGTTATACAGCCATGGCGGCCGCGGGACATTGCGGAGAGTGTGGAACCCCTGCCGCAGCTCCCGATACCGCGTTTGCCGATGCGGCGGAATAGCAGCCGGCGCCGCAAAAGTGAATGCAGGCTCGTTGGTGGTTGCCTCAGCAGCACCACCGACCTCCAGGCCGGTGTAGTCCGGTGCACACGCCTCGCCAGGGGCGGCAGCCGTGAGTGGCGCCGCAGTGGCGCATACACAGAAGAACGCACAAAGCATTACCGTAATCGCCGAAGAGCGGGCAAACCCCCAAGGCGGTGCACCGCATCCCTGACGAGATGCTGTAGGGCGCAGGACCGCATCCTCACCGTCAATAGAGTCACACCCAGCTGCAGAGTCGTCCACGTCGCCGTCGCAAGAGTCGGTCTCCGACTCGGCGTGCATGTACCGCATCGCGAAGTCCTTGCCCTCAGCCGTGATCGAGAGTCCCCCCATCCGCGCGATCTTGTCCGCAAAGCAGAGGTCGGGCTCGTGCTCGTGCATGGGGTCCACCGGCATCATGTCACCGGCGTCGGACGCCTCCGACTCGTCCGGGTAAACATGCTCGATTGCCGCCGGTGGAGCCGGCGGTGGGTCCTCTCGGACATGCGTGCAAGCGGCAGCCGAGATCCCGCTCTCGACACCACCGACGACCGTGAAGCCGCCCATGTGGGTGGCAGGCTGGCAGTAGGGCAGGAAGTCCTGCAACGCACCGTCCTCCCGCTCCGGCTCGATCCCGAAGGAATACGCCGAGACGCCGTCGAGCATCTCCGGCTTGCCCCCTGCCAGAAGGCAAAGCGCATCGAACCGCGCGCTGTCGTGCTCGTCCATGGCCGTCTGAAACTGCTCCGCCAGCAAGTCGTTCTCGATGTCACCGAGGGAGAAGCTGTGGAAGCCTCCCCCAGCTCCATGCTTGCCGCCATTCGGGCAGTCACGGTGCCAGTGGCGGGACTCGTCCTTCTTGCACGTCGAGTTTTGGCAGAACGGGATGAATGGCTACTGCCCGACGGTCCTTGTCATAGGACCGGAAATCGCGTCCGGTCCTATCACAAGGACCGGAGCTTCGGGAATTTTTTTGGGCGTTCTCTTGACGGTCGGAGACCCTATCTTCCGTATCGTAGTACCCTTAGGACCTAAACTTAGTGCCAATATGCGCCACGTACCTTATATCGTCATATAATGCATATATCCAATGCATTCGTACAAGGCACCCTGCCAATTTTGGGTTGCAAGTCTTGAAGGACGGTGATAAATACCTCTTATCTTTTCATAATTTTTATCCAATCGAATTTGGCGTCTGACAAGCTTGTCAACCTACCATTTTGAACCCTAACATAATATCCAATAATGCGCAAAAGATTGTGCACGTTTTCGATACATATTGTTTCATATATACACCTTGAAGTTTGGGTTTGGGGTTGAAACCCTATCTTTTTGCTAAATTTCACACCTTATTTCTAGGAAGGGAATCTGCCCTTGATGTGCAAATACGAGTGAGGATATACTAGAATTTTCATCCTGCACGTTAAAGTCTTATTCCAGATATATATATAATGAATTTTTGAACGCTTTGCATAACTGAAAGACGGGCTGATATGACTTGTATGCATCGGCAAAGTTAAAGAGGTGCGGGGTTTTTTATCACCGATTTTCAGGAATTCTCATATTTCTATTATATGTGGACTTAGTGAGCTATATTTGTGGGCATATTATGGGTTTCCAAGGTAGAGCTCATGATATATATCATAAACAGGTCCCAAATATGTTAGGTTTGGGCGCTATACGCATTCTAAAACCATTTGATGAGTGAACGAAGCTCCGCCCTTTCCGGTCCTTGTGACAGGACCGGTCATTTTAATTAATTTCAAGCGATGCTACCCCCACTAGTTCCACCATCTCCCCACATGCCCAAATCGAGTATACCCTACAAATTATTGGCCTTTTTACACGCGTGGAAAACCGTCCGTCCGACGCGTGGACAGCGTACGGACACCCTATGGACGCTTTTTTTGCTAAATCCACACGTGTGAAATTGTCTAATTTGTAAAAGTGATGTTCACACGGTGTCCATACGATAAATCCATACGTCGTCCGTACGTGCGCATCCGTGTGGACGACGTATGCTAGTTTACCTGATTTTATTACGCGTGTGGACGCTCCGACCGTATGGATAGGTGCCGTCCATACGCATGAACCACTGGAAAATGTTGTCCACACGTGCGGACTGCGAGAAATGCCGCTTCTACCCCTCCTCGGCCATATGGACACCATGGGGACGTGTCCCTGGACCGTACCCACGCGTACGGACGACGTGTGGACGGGCGTATGGACAGTGTGAGGCCCGTGCCGTGCCACTCTTTTGCGCTTGTCCGCACGTGTGGACAGCCATTGCACCCGGGCCTGGGTGTACCCGAGCACTGCTTGCCCCCTCCTCAGCCATGTGGACACCATGTGGACGTGTCCCTGGACGTACTGATGCGTACGGACGACGTGTGGACGGGCGTATGGACAGTGTGAGGCCCGTGCCGTGCCACTCTTTTGCGCTTGTCCGCACGTGTGGACACCCATTGCACCCAGGCCTGGGTGTACCCGAGCATTTCCTTCCCCTTCATCAGCCACATGGACACCATGGGGACGTGTCCCTGGGTCGTACCGACGCGTACGGACGACGTGTGGACGGGCGTATGGACAGTGTGAGGCCCGTGCCGTGCCACTCGTTTGCGCGTGTCCGCACGTGTGGACAGCCATTGCACCCAGGCCTGGGTGTACCCAAGCATTTCCTTCCCCTTCATCAGCCACATGGACACCATGGGGGCGTGTCCCTGGGTCGTACCGACGCGTACGGACGACGTGTGGACGGGCGTATGGACAGTGTGAGGCCCGTGCCGTGCCACTCGTTTGCGCGTGTCCGCACGTGTGGACACCCATTGCACCCAGGCCTGGGTGTACCCAAGCATTTCCTTCCCCTTCATCAGCCACATGGACACCATGGGGGCGTGTCCCTGGGTCGTACCGACGCGTACGAACGACGTGTGGACGGGCGTATGGACAGTGTGAGGCCCGTGCCGTGCCACTCGTTTGCGCTTGTCCGCACGTGTGGACAGCCATTGCACCCGGGCCTGGGTGTGCCCGAGCGTTGCTTGCCCCTTCATCAGCCATATATGGGCACCACGGGGGCGTGTCAACGAACGAACTCATGCGTACGGACGACGTGTGGACAGACGTATGGACGATCGGAATTCGCCAATCCATACGTATGGACGTCAAAATTGGAGTTTGTTGAAACACGCGTGTGGACACATACATCCGCGCGTGTGGATAAGGGTTTACCCGTATGGATTAGCGGAATCATGCGTGTGAATACAGGTGTCCGCGCACATACGGTTTATTTGCATATATAATACATCGTGTATCATCCGCAATCATCTGAATCAGATGAACTACTACGGTCATCCTCGCTACTACTGTTATCATCGATTTCACGGAAGAAATCCGCCTTGCGATCCAACACAACTTGCAAGCAATCAGTTCGTCGTCGAATGGCCAAAGGGACAACATTTCCTTTGTACCGGGCAAGCCAAGCCGGCATGAAAGGAACATCCTGAATTACCACTTGATTCTCAATGCTGTTTGCGCGAACGAATGGCGGAGACGCGTCCCATGGCATGTCTTTGCGCAGGTAAATGTTCTTGCTGATATCGTCCGCAAGCGCAGCCGCCTTTGGGTACCAACGGGCCTTCAACAGAAAGATCTCGTGACCGGGAAGATCAAGCTTGACGATCTTCATGATTTCCCCATACCTATCTTCAACGTCATCGTCCGGTATCTCGCCTGTAAGAAGTTGAGCTGGAGTTGGCACTCCCGGACTTCGAAAGATGCTCTTGAAATACCGTTGACAACTCTTCAAACCAATGTCGCTGTCGTGCACTCGAAAATCTTCACGCCCAATCTTGATGCTAGGATACTCCGTCCACGGGGCGATCCCGGCCAAGGCGAAGGTCTGCTCCTCCTCGGTGAAAGGCTGAATCTGCAAAGTTCTTGGGCACCTTCTCCACGTGTCTGGTTGTAGAAACACCGGAACCACGTCATTCGTCATCGGCCTTCGACGACCCGCCCGTCGGTTGCGACGATTCCGTTGTCCAACGTTCCTGCATTCGCAAGTACACACGGGTGGACTCAATGTTCCGTACGTTGTCATACGGTGGCCGTACGCCGTCCGTACGCCGTCCACGTGGCGTTCGCACAATTTACAGACATGCACATAAGTTGGTACCTGTTGAATGAGTCGAGTGTGTCGTCGAACTTTTTGCACAGAGTGTCGTACTCGGGGAACTCGGTACGAAGGTAGACTTGAATCTTTTCTCTGTCATCTGTTGCGATTGACGCCGCGCAAGCGAATTAGTTGTCTCATAAGAAGACTGAAGAGAAAAAAAACGGACAATAGTGAAAACTCATCCGTACGTACGGACAGGTATTCCACACATGTGGACGACGTCGTCCGCACGGTGGGCTCTTCGTCCACGCGCTTGGACAGGTGGTATTGACCAAACGGACAATAGTAAAGTACCGTCCGTGCGTATGGATCGCTGGCCACACGTGTGAACGACTACGTGCACACGTACTTAAAAAGCATCCACACGCATGGAAAGACTAACATGCATGGCACACATGATACTTAGGGATGTGCTCACCAGCGGTTGGCCGCACAGTGCTTGATTTCGTTGTAAAGATGTTCTGCTTTGCAGGAGGTCGATACTGGGGAGCTCGACCACTTCGATGCATTCGCTTGATGCCAGCAACCATGGAAACCGTTCGCCGCAACTCCAGTCCTTTCATCATGCTGGCGACGGGTTGTGAGCGGGTCTTGATGGACAGCTTCAACAACCCGAAATAGTCTTCGAAGACATACATCCAGATTTCCCGTGCAGGGCCGTTGTCCTTCAGCTGGTCGACAATGTGCACGAGAAGATGCGACATAATCACCAACGCCTCAGGGGAGTTGTTCCGCTCCATCTCATCTCTCAACTGCATGACTCGGCTCTGCAGCTTGTTCATTTCCTGAAAGGCAAAATAATGAGAGGCAACCTTAATCTCGAACCGGGACATGCCAGGTGTGAATGGTGGAGGAACAACCGGATGGACAACGGCTTCATACGCCGTCCGTGCGGCGTCCGTACGGTGTCCGAGAACATCCACACGGAAGCACACGGGTTGATTAGGCTTAACGTACCTCTGGATGAATTGAGGGGGCGGTTAATTCTCGAACCACCACCGAAAATTCACCAACGAACCTCGCGTATTGTGGTCGGAGAACTTGCCCGTCAGCATTTTGCCAGGATGCAATAACGCCCAGTATCCCAGAAGTGAGGGATACCACCAGCTCCGCGGCCTTCATCTTCCGCACCTTTTTCGGGTTCTTGTACTTTTCCTGCAGAAGTTTCTTAGCTAGAGGTCCCATATTTGTCGCGAGCTTCAGACCTCGTACCCACTTGATTGCACCGGTCTTTGCGATCGGTGACAGTCCCCACGGTGATGGTTTGTCTGCAAAGACTTTACATTGTTAGGCATACAGTGGATGGTCCATACGTCGTCCGTACGGTTACATGCGCCGTCCGTCCGGCGGCAACACGGTGTTCACCCGTGTGGAACAGCAGAAACTCGCAAACGACCTACAAGCTTACCTGCCAGTCGCTTCGCAGCAGATCTTCGATCGTTTACATTTCTGGGTGGGGGTGCGATAACCCACGATCGATGGACCTTCATCTTCCGCGCATAGTTGCGTGTGTTCGGTCCCCAACCATCACCAAAAATCACGCAGTGGACGCCGTGAATCAGGTTGTACAAGATGTGCATCAGGTCGAGAAGGTAGTCCCGTACAACGTCAAAATCAGGAATGATTGACATCGGGCATGGTTCCTTAACCCCGCTCTGCTTCATGAATTCCTCGACGATTTGTTTAGGCACTCGTCCCTCTCTGATCATCTTGGCGTGGAGCTGTTGGGTTTCACGGACTTCGCTGTTGGTGCGAAAAGGGATTGGTTCACCTGCTCAATGACGGCGAAAATCAACACGACACGCTTAGACGGTGAATCACGCGTACGGAACACATCGGACTCCAGGCGTCCACGCGTGCGGACGCCGGTATCCACAAGCCCGGACAGGGTGTTCTTTAACACATAATTTAAGCTAAAATCCACGAGCTGTCCGTGGGGTGTCCACACGGTGGGCACACATACTCCGTACGTACGGCCGAAGAAGGAAAGGGGACAAGCGACGGGGTCATGCGTTTACCTGGTTGCAGTCCTTGGTGTAGTGAGGAATATATGATTTTCGTTAGACCAGTTGTAGATTTCTCGGTACCCCGGATCCAGCATTTCAGGCAAGCGTAGTACGAATTAGCTCCGAATCGTCTCGCCGCGTCGCTCAAGCCAATGTAATCTTCGAGCATTTTGTACAGCACGAGCTTGAACGTGAAAACCGTGTTGGTAATCACATCGAACATGCGTACGCCGTTAGTCAGTCTGTTAACCTCCAAGGTGAACATGTCGTAGAACTTGCTGCTGACTTTCGGTTTTCCATCCCAGATTCCCCAAGTCATCACGTATTCTCGTTTGCAGCGAATTTCTCCCGGGAAGTTGACAATCGTAAAACACAGCGGAGTCACCGTGCGAATGCCGTCGTTGAAGGATTGGACGCCATCTGCACACGCCATAATGGCAATGTTCCTCGGGTCTTTAAATATGTCCCACTTGTTGCGAACGAAGTTGAGAAATCCTGGCGAGTCTGCACGAGCATTGGGAAACGATACATAAGAATTCCTTACACTCACTGTCCACACGGGTGGATAACTACTTACACACGTACGGACAACGAATGAACGTATTGTCCATGCGGTGTTCACAGTCATGGACAGGTTTACACGAGCTCTGGGAAATGAGACCTAAGATTTCCGCAATTAAACTGTTCACATGGGTGGGTAACATTGTCCGTGCGTACGGACGGCGTACGTGCATACCATCCATATGGTGTTCACCTACATGGACGAGCTTGCACGAGCAGTGGGAAATACGACATACGAATTCCGCACTTGCTTTGTCCACACGGGCGGACGATGCCAATCGTACCTACGGACGACGTACTGCCCTTACGTCCATGCGGTGTACACAGTCATGGATTGAAATTTCGGAGTAAACTCACCGAGTATACCATGTATTTCCGCTCGGGGGTCTTTGTCCAACATGCCTTCTTTCCACCACGTACGCGCTAGCATGGCTAACTCCGGCGTCAGGAAGAATACGGTGAACAGCGTTTCGAGCGGCCACCATCGAAAAATACAGCGAGCTCGACCTGGAATGTATACCCCGTTCACCGTCTTTCCGTCCTCGTATCTCGGTTCCAGGCATTTCGGACACTTGTCGCAGTTGGCGTGCTCGTCCTGAAAGAATTCGGAGCACTCGGGGCAAACGTCCACTTCGTTGTATCCCTTGAACATCTCCTTCCACTTCTGCATCACTTGTGCATATGTAGATGGAACCTCTGCGATAAGAGTATGTGCACTATCGGCTACATTGTCGATGTAGTGAACACGCAGAATGTTCAGAATCGCATCGAAGTAGGCCTGCGAGCTGTTGTGGTGGTTGTGGGAGACGAGAAGATCCAACACGAAATTGTTCGCCACGACGTTAGCGGACGCTTGGACGTTTTCTACACTTTCCTGCTCACACACACACACACACACACATCCTCAAAGAACACATGAATGTGATGAATGCTGAATTGCTGACTTAGCTGATAAGGAGGACCTACCTCTGCGCTTGGGTCCTCTTGAGGTCCCAAGAAGAGCCGATTGATTTTTTCGATCGTCGCATTTGCTGCCTCGTGGATGGCAACATCTTCTGGGAATTCCTCCTCATCACTGCGTTCTTGTGTCTCCTCCTCATCTTGTTGTCGCTCTGGTGACGGCGATCGATCACCATGAAGTCCATTGGCACGCACGTGCCGGAGAGTTTGCTTACTGGATAACCACCTTTCACCATTGCATTCAACGCAGGGACAAAATGGCATATTTGGTCGTCCGTGCGTCGTCCGTACGGTGTCCGTACGCCCGGCTTAGGTTTCCAGCGTATGGACAACGATGTTCATACGTTCCATGTCACATCTGCGCGCATGCACCAACACTTACGTCAAGGTTGTAAACTCGTCGTCCACACGTTAGATTATGGATGGACGCTATGTGTTGTCCGTGTGGATGCCGCAAGCATTCTAGTCCATACGGTTCCATGAGATCGGTTGTCCACACGCGTGGAAACGTCAGTTAGCTGTCCATGTGGGTTTTGTACGAATTTCGTATGAAATGGCACATTTTTCGTACGTCTGCATGTCCCATGGACGGTCTGTCCATGTGGTTGGAAATAACCACACATTTTGAGCAGTCCGCATGGATGGATAGCAAAAGCACACGGTGAATTACGTGTTTTCGTACGACTCTATAGTGTTTGTACGTTTTTTGTTGAAAACTGTCCACACGCGTGGAAACGTCAGTTAGCAGTCCATACGCTGTCCATTCGAGTTAGCCTTGACTGTCCGTATGATTCATGTCCCATGGACGGTTTTTTTACACGCACGGACGCAAAAAAAAGCTGACCTCACGGAAACTAAAAACATAAAAACCGTATGGACAACGTACGGACAGCACACTTTACCACACGTGTGGACATTTGAGTAGAAATACTTAGCGAAAAAATGGCAAAAAACAAAACACCCCTAAAAAAGGTCGATGGAGGGCTAAAATCGGAGCGTGGGGACAAAAAAAAACAAAGTGAGAGGGGGGATAGGCGCCCTCTCGCTGCTTGCGATTTACCCCAGAACAGGCACTCAGTGGGATTGTTTCCCAGCGGACAGTGCAATCGACGGCCCAGATGAACCCCCCCGTCTTAATCGGACGGTCTCCATGAGTTACAGAAACTGAAAATGGCATGGAGGCGTGGGTTGGCACCCACGACACCCCTTGTGCACTAGCGGCGCCTCTTATCGCTAGAACACAAGGGGTATCGTGGATGCCAATGCCTCCAAGGGGATTCGAACCCCTCACCCTCGCGAGAACGCGTTCGGCTTACCAACATTTGACCACTCGGCCATGCACCCACGATGATGAAAAACCGCCGCACGGCAAAAATTATATTCATAAAACCGCGTTTCCCTACAGAGAGGACTCTGATACCAATTTCAAAGAGAAAAAAGAAATTGAGACATGCATTTTCAAAAGATGCTGTCTCATGCACCAGCTCAACGGTCAAACGTCCATACGTTCATGCCCGTACTGTACGGATGAACGCCACGAAGTCAGCGCTGTCCACGCCCGTGAGTACCGTTTTCATCCCATCGCCGCCAAAACGCCCACAAACGCCCACAGTCCTCCAGCAAACGAACCTCCTCGCAAATTTTGTTTCGTAAGTTCCCAACATGGCCAGACGAGTTCAGCCCAGTAGACAACGCGCACAGATCCCGAAATCACCACCCACCGCCCCCACTCCCTCGCCAAACCAGCGTCGCCAAACCAGCTTGGTGGAGGCGGCCGCGTCAAACACCACCATGCAGCAGATGTTTCAGCAGATGCAAAGCATGCAGCAGCAAATGCTGCTGTTTGCAGGGGCTGCCGGGGCAGGGGGTGCAGCGCAACCTGCAGAGGCTGCGCAGGCCGCAAATACAGCGCGGTTGGTGGTGGACCCGGGCGCCCAAGTCTTAAATGACATGAAGGAAGACGCCCGGGAGGTCATCGACGACTGGCAGGAAAAAGGCCTGATACCCCCTGGGACGGTCGCCGTCATTGGGGCGGC
Organism: Cymbomonas tetramitiformis; assembly: GCA_001247695.2. Classification (NCBI taxonomy): domain Eukaryota; kingdom Viridiplantae; phylum Chlorophyta; class Pyramimonadophyceae; order Pyramimonadales; family Pyramimonadaceae; genus Cymbomonas; species Cymbomonas tetramitiformis. The sequence goes on from LGRX02006996.1 coordinate 17,379, forward strand.
CAAGCACACCAAAATCGCCAAGCATATCCAGTCCCGCCACCCGCAGGTGCCCTTGCGGATGGTGAAAACATACGTCACCAACCGGTTGAGTTATTTGAAAAATAACTCGGAGGGGCCCGGTCGCTGGAAGTGGAAGGTCACCCAGGACTTCCCCGACGGTTTTCACATCCGGTACAAGGGTCCAGCGGCCGGGTACAAGGTATACGGGCACAGGGATGCGCCGGACCCGGAGGAGACAGAGGCGTGCCTGCAGGTGGCTCTGGCAATTGCTGCTGGCAAGCCACTCACTGAAGGGAAGCACTTTGAGATCTTCACAGCGCTTGGTGCCAAAGCCCCTGAAGCCCCTGAAAAGAAACCGGAAGTAAAGGTAACTTTTGTGCTCTTCCGCCTGTGAGCGCCGGTGTCCACACGTTGTGCAACGGTGTCCAAGCTCGTGGTTATGTGAACATTTTTTCAACTTGTGCCGCTTGATTGTTTCCACCCTTATGAACCACGTAGTTTGCACGTTGTCCACAGGGGTGTACGTTTTGGCCAGTGAGCGCCAGTTCTTCACTGTTTTTCTTATATGTTTCCACGCGTGTGTCGCCCGTACGAACGACTTAGTCCACACGTCGTCCGCACGGTGTCCAGGTGGAAGCGCCTCAACAGACGGTCCCCGAAGAGCCGGTCCCGCAGGCAGAGAAGCACTCCCCCAACCTCGGGGGCCCCTTGGCCGTAGGGGACCAGGTGGACGTCTTCGCCACCCCCCAGGCGGACGTGGGTCGTATCGGTACCGGTTACGACACCGGAAAGGCCACCAAATCTGGCCTCCCGAACCTTGTCATTGGTCGGGCTACCGTCGCCGCCATCGGGCCGGGAAATTCATTGAACGAGAAACCAATGATTTTGCCCAAAGATACCTACGAGCTGTACGTTGAATTCGTCGTTCACCTCCCAGATAAGGGGGAGGTTTACCCCGTGGAGCGGATTCTTTCCCACCACATGTCGATGGTGGACGAGCTCGTGAGTGCCGAGCAACTCCGCACCGGGACGGCTAATAAAACGATGGAGATGCTGGAGCACAACCTCCAGTCAGTTATAGTAAGAAAAAATGTTATCTGGCAAGTCCTCCCTCCCTCCCTGCCTTCCCCTGCAACGTTCACATTTTTACCTTTTGCACTTACGCGAACGTCCATGTGTACATGTGTGCGTGGTGTTGTTTTGCTGTCCATACGCGTGGACACCATTTATTGTGCCGTCCATACGGGTGGAAGACGGTGTACATACGTAAGGACGCCGTCTAACAAGTGGTTTATGTACGCAGGATACACAAGGCCTACTTGAGGCACGCCAACACGGAGAAGCTGTATCCCGAGAGGCTGACAGCGAGAAAACTGGCCGGCCTGAAGTTGGAGCCTGCTGAGGTATCGGAACGGGACCGTGGATACCCCCCCGTCACGGTGTGTTTGCTTGTATTGTTCTAGTGGCATTTAGCTTGTCAATTGTTGTCGTTGCTCTTAATGCACTTACTTAGGTTGCATTCACTTGCAGTTCCATACGAGAGGAACGAGCCGTCACTGGTTCCAGGACGTGCGGGGGTGTCAGAAGCAAGATGCACAAGAATCGGAAGTTGAAGAGGAGAACGCGGCCGATGGTGATGCTAATGATGCTGTTGTTGAGGCTGTCGAGGATCCCGCCGCTGCTAATGACGGAGAGACTGTGGAGGATGAGGAGAGGGGCGAGGGCGTCGACAAGAAGGACGAGGACGAGGAGCAAACCACCTCTGAGGAGGAGGAGGAGGACAAGAAGGATGGGAAGAAGGATGAGAAGGTTAAGGGCGGTTCCGCTCCCAATTCCAAATTCCAAATTCCAAAGAAGAGAAACGTTGACAGAAAAAAGGAAGAAGGTGAAAAGCCAGCAAAGAAGTCGAAAAGCTAGGCTAGAAAACATTTTGTAAACATTTTGTAAATATTTTGTGTATCCCTGTACCTTGTAAATATTTTGTGTATCACAAGCTATCCACGCGCACGGACACCGATGTCCGTACGCGTGGACTGCATCGTCCATACGCATTGATATCTATAAACACAAGCTATCCACACGTACGGACACCGATGTCCATGCGTGTGGACTATCTATTATTGACCGTCCTTATGGGTGTCCATATGCCGTCCGCACGCACGTTTACGATGTCCATACGGTAGTCTACACGGTGTCCGTACGTGTGATTATGATGTACATGCGTCGTCCATACGTTGTCCATATGGGGGTACATATGCCGTCCGCACGCACGTTTACGATGTCCACGTGCGTCGTCCATATGCCATCCTTACGGATTTACATACGGTGTCCGCACGTGCGATTATAATGTCCATGCGCTATCCATACGCTGTCCTTACGGTGGTCCATACGATGTCCGTACGTGCGATTATGATGTCCATGCGTCCTCCATATGGGAGTCCATATACCGTCCGCACGCACGTTTACGATGTCCATGCGTCGTCCATATGCCGTCCTTACGGGATTACATACGGTGTCCGCACGTGCGATTATGAGGTCCATGCGCTATCCATACGCTGTCCTTACGGTGGTCCATACGTTGTCCGCACGTCCGGTTACGATGTCCATGCGACGTCCATACGTTGTCCTTATGGGAGTCCATATGCCGTCCGCACGCACGTTTACGATGTCCATGCGCCGTCCATATGCCGTCCTTGCGGCATTACATACGGTGTCCGCACGTGCGACTGTGATGTTCATACGCTATCCATACGCTGTCCTTACGGTAGTCCATACGTTGTCCGCACGTCCGGTTACGACGTCCATATGTTATCCATACGGGTTTCCATACGGTGTCCCTGCGCTGTCGTGCGGTTGGATAGTGCCTCTGTCCATGCGTATGGACACCATGTGGACATGTGTTCTGTCCATACGGTGTCCACACGGCCGTCCATACGGTGTCCATACGAAATCCTTACGGTGTCCATGGGACATTTTCATATGGACACCACAATTACGCGTCGTCCGTATGGTTCTTACATATGCATCAAGGTTTCGCCAGAAATCTGTCCAGACCGTCCATACGGTTGTCCATATGGGTCCTTGCGATGTCCATACGCTGTCCATATGCAAATCCACACGGATGAATGGGGCAATAATTTGTAGGGATACCGCCCAAACCACGTTCAAGATAAATTCTTTGACACCTAAAAATGATGCCCAAGCACTCATATATCAAGTATATCCAAAAAACGCACTTGCTAGCCCGAATTCACTACGGTCCTTGTCATAGGACCGGACCGTCGGGCAGTAGCCATGAAGTCACCGCTTCCCTTGTGGAAAGCAACGCGCTTCCTCACCTGCGACTGCGGCCAGTTTCCCCCCGTCGGGAGGTCACCTGCCGCAAAACGAACACCGGAGCCGCCTCCCCCGTTGCCGATCTTGTTCTTGTCCGCCCGCGGGGTAAAACCCCGCCCGTTGACCTTGTCCGTGAGGACCTTCAGCTGCCGCTTCACGTCGAGGATGATGGCCGTGAGGTCGGACAGCTGCGAGGTGTCGCCGTCAGTGGCCACGGCTGCCGCGGACAAGGTGAACGAGGCAGTGTGCGTACCGGCTGCAACGTGTCGGGCGTAGCACTCGAGGACCCATTGCTGAATGGTGAGGAGGTCCACGGCCGCCCGCTGCTGATGCGTGAAGAGTCGCGACACCACCGGCGCGTAGAACCCCGGGTCCAGCGCCGCGAGGAACAGCTCCTTCACCTCGTCATCGTCGAGAGTGTTGCGCCTCCTGGCGGACCGTAAGGCCGCGTTGAAGTCCGTGATGGACTCGGACGGGTCGGTGTGGGCCTTAAAACGGACGCCAAGGAGGTCCGACGTCCCCTGGAAGGGTGCACCGGAGTCCAGCAGACGCCGTGCGAGCTCCAGCAGGGCCCGCTTGCCGTCTAGAGGGTGCAAGGTCGCAGACGCCTCGAGCCAGTCACCCGCTGGAGAGGCGGGAGACACAATGAGCTCGAGAGTTGAGAAGAGGAGCTTGTTGGCCTCGGGCCGCACGGCCAACGTGGAGTCCTCCAAGTCGAACATAGGGGCAAACAGCGCGTCCTCGGCCTCGAATGCCTCCTGGAGAGCAGGCACCAGCTTGGAGAGGAGCACCTGAGCGTTCGACTCCGTACCCGTAAATCGGCCATGCTTGTCGGGAAAGCATTTCCGGATGACGTGCTTCGCCACGCTCTCGTCGAAGTGCCTATTACCCGCAGCTTAAGGTGGCTTAAGCCACCTTAACTTGAAGGGCTCATTGGGGCTTCCTCGGCGGTGCTTTCAAAATTTGGAGACCCATGTCGTCAAGATCTTGAGCTGCTCTTTCTGCAATGTCTTATCAAAAGTTTGATCTGAGTTCATCTTGACCCTCAAAATCTCGGTTGAAGTAGGATGGGTATTTCCCAATTTTCCTTAAGATGGTTTAAGCCACCTTAAGCCAATTAGCTCGCGGGGGCTTCCTCGAAGGCGCTTTTCAAAATTTGGAGACCTATGATGCCAAGATCTCGACGAGCTGCTCTTTCTGCAGTGTGTTGCCAAAAGTTTGATCCGAGGTCATCTTGACCCTCAAAATCTCGGTTGAAGTAGCATGGGTATGCAAAAACCCGAAAAAATCGCTCAAATTTTACTAAATGTTGCACCCTCTTGGATACTTCCCAAAATTGCTCACCGGGAACTTGGGCTCGCCGAATAGTGCATATAGTGTTTAAAAGAAGACATTGTCGCCGTCATTTTGAGCTAAAAAATCTAGTTTCCGGTACCGATAGCTCCCGCAATAATTGAAAACGTTAAGGTGGCTTAAGCCACCCTAAATCGCTGTTAGGGTGGCTTAAGCCACCCGAAGGGTAATAGCCAGAAGCGCTCACGCGTGAGCGAGCGAACACCCGCCAAGAATACGGCTTGGACGGCGTTCGCAGCTGGAACACCAGCAGGCGCCGGCGTAGCCGGCGTGACGGAATTACGTGCGGCAGCGGAGTCGAAAATTGTAGCTAGCGAGCGTCGGCGTGACGCCATACTGGATGTCAATCTAGTCGCAACCATGATGTAGAAGACTATAGAGACGAAGTGAGGGAAAATGTGGCGAGGTGCGGAAGGAGCGGCGGCCAAAAGTCGTAAGGCGGTTGTCGAGGAAAAGAAGGAGAGCTGCGGCGTAAAAGATTCCCCAAACGTGCATGTGGATCTAACAACGCGGCCAAGGAACTTGGTGTCGGATCCGACCAAAATTCCAACGTCTACCAACGCGTAGTACGGGAAAATCAAGCAGCCACGAGCCCGAGCTCTCCGTAAGTCCAATCAACCAGCCACGTAACTAGGCCATACCGCTCCGCCGCGCCTCTAGAGGAGCCCCTCACTCCATCTCAAGCGCCGGTGTTTAGCCTGACATGGCCAAACTACGCAGTGTCTATATAAAGAGTGCGTGGGGCCAAACCTGTTGGATATACCCCTAGGGCTCGGGATATATTCACTCAGTGAAGGTATTCTCAGAATGTAATAAAGTTGATCAGTTAACCCGATATAACGGGCATAAACAGTTAGGGTTCGGGTTCGGGTGACAGTCATACACACTACTATAGGAAGAGTCACAAAGCAAGCGGTGTGACTATTCCAGCATTATACCGCAAACCGCTTGTTAATATTTGAATGACCCAAAATTGCTAGAGCAATAAAACATGCAACTACATGAGGAGCACGACTATTACAACAAAGAATGTTGAAAGAACGCACAGTAACCTTAACTGTATTGGGGACGTAGTTCACGGGCAGCCTGTCGAGGTCTCCCTCTCCGGCATTACACCGGGCAAGCCACGTGTTGCAGTCTTGGACGAATTGGACGATGGCCTTGGGAACCGTGAGCTGACTCCCCCCTCGCCAAGCTTTACCGTTTTTCACCGCCTTGACGCATCGCTCGATGGCCTCCTGGCAAGCCCAAGTCTCGCCGTATTTCTTCTCAAAAGCATCCCAATTCTCCACCCCAGATTGCGACACGATCCAGGCCTGAACGTTGCGTTGGTCCTTGAACTTCTTCAGCATTTCAATTGCCTCTTGGATGGTGATCTCAGCGGTCAGGATTTTCTTCATTGGAACGCCGTTCAAGTAATCAACCTCCACGTTCGAGTGAAACCCGAGCATCTGCTGGAACAGGGGCATGCCCAACTCCTTCTTCTCGCTCTCCTTCACGATTACCTGCTGCAAAGGCTGTGCCGGCTGACCGACACTGAACGTGTTACCGGCGCTTCGAGGAAGACGCCTAGACTTGGCCTTGGTACCCGACTTCTTCTTCTTGGGGTCGACACCTACATCCTTCAACGCCTCCTCCGCCCCAGACGTCTCGGTAGTCATGTCAACGATCTCACTGTCCGGAGCCCAGATCTTGCGTTTCTTACCCGAGGACCCCTTGGTTGGTGGGGGTCCTAGTCTGCCCCTTCAGAATACACTCGCCGTACGCATGCATGATTTTAACAACGTCAGGTCCCAAGTATCCTGACGCATTGTAGCGACCGACCAATGCGTTGCGTAGTCGTTGGCGTAGGAGATGTGATTCGTTTATTGCAACGCCTCCGCCTTTGTTAATCTGCATCTGCTGAGCCGATGCCAAAAAGCTCCAGACCGGGAACCATTTGACACTTTTAACATCTCCCCCGAAAAGCTGCCAGTCATTTACATTGGCCCAGTCCACCTTCGACAGCCTCTCGTAGACCTGCTTCCTTCCTTTTGGAAGCTTGAAAGTCTTGGGATCGTGCTTTTCCAACTCCTTCACCAGGCCGTCCTCCGTCCAGTCTTGGAGCTGAACGTCCCATTCCGTGATGCCACAATGCCAATAGAGTTTGTGGAGCGGGCCGCCCTTCGATGCCTGCATGGTTTGCCGAGAAATTACGGTCAGTCACATTCTTTTGCTTTAAGTAAGTAAGAGCTTTAAGTGACAAAGATGGATAAGTTACATTATTTTCTCAGAAATCACCTGCATGCCAACTCGCATGGATTTTATGATTTGCTGGTGCGACTTGCCCTTCACGTTCTGGTCGACGGTGTTCTGCTCGTCAGCCAAGAACCGGACCATGGCAGACTGTAGATTAAAATGCAATTTGCACTCGATCTGCTGAAAAGCTTCATTCTCTGGGTTTTCAGCGTGAAGCTCCCGCCGAGCGGTGAGGCTATGTTGGTAAGGAGGCCGCATTACCGGTAATCTGAAAATGGGGGTTGGTAATACCGGGTAATTTACCGGTAATACTTTGCTTGGTATTACCAAAGTATTACCGCCTGCACAAAATAACCTAACTTTTGCCTCGGGACTCTAAACTTGATTTTTTCGATTTCTATGGATACCTAATGATCATTAGAATTGTTGGGATGCGTGCTATAGCACATGCGACGCCATGCACGCACATTATAAAGCGACGCATTTTACAGAGAAGTGCAGACAGAAATGAATATTCACGAAAATGTCTAACTTTTGCCTCGGGATTCTAAAATTGATTTTTTCGATTTCTATGGATACCTGATGATCATTAGAATTGTTGGGATGCGTGCTATAGCACATGCGATGCCATGCGCGCACATTAAAGAAGCGACGCATTTTACAGAGAAGTGCAGACAGAAATGAATATGCACGAAAATACCTAACTTTTGCCTCGTGCAACGTTTGCCTCGTGTAACGTTTCGTTGTCATTGGAAGTAAGGGACATGCTGCCGCCTTCAGCTGAGGCTCCCGTGGCCATGATGTCGGCGAATGATTACGATGAAAACTTCGTTAGTGATTTTTCACCGCTATGCTCTCTACAGAGAATGTTCTCCGCCGATCTGCGGATCTGACATGCACGCAGGTGATAAGATCCACGGTAATTGAGATCTTACCGGTAATTTATCATGGCAATACCGTGTGACCATGGTAAATTGCCGGTAATTTCTTAAGTATGGCAGGTAAGGCGGTTGGGGGGGTCGGTAATACCGGTAATTTACCTGGTAATTACCGTCCCGGTAATTTACCAAAAAAATTACCCGGCCTCCTTATATGTTGGTGCCCGAAGCACACAAAACGATACTTGCCGTCGTGCACCTGATTGGGGTCAAACTCCTCCGCGCGCTTGTGAGGTGCTCCCAATGTACACCAGGGAGGTGTTCTGAAAAGAGTGTGGGTTCCAAGCCCTGCTCTCTTTCAGGTTCACGACTTGCGCACGGTCCTCATCCCTGATACGCTCGTAGTCCTCAGCCTCCGTACAATGTATTGAATACGTGAATAGGAATGTTGAACGTACACCCCTTGACGTCTTTGGCGGAAACGACTCTGGGGTACCGGTGGTTATACGCAATCTGGTACCGAATCGTATTAGAATGAGATACAGAACGACGCTGCTTCGGCAAAGTGAGTAAGGACTGCCAGTCCTGGGCTGCTTGCTCGGCATTTTGTTCTTTGGCCGCCTTCGCTGTCTCTCCAGGCTTGTAAGCCAACAATGAGCCGCCCGGACCACGACTAGCAGCCAGCTCGCTTTCTGCTGCAGGTGTAGATGGTACCTATAAACATATATTGTGATATAAAAGTACAAAGCTAGTTACTAACAGGAAACTTCTCATTAGGTTAATGAGCAATTCGAAACAATACTCTTATTCATTATTGTTATAATACATTTACGTCGATGAGTAAGGCAAGGCCTTCGGAACGATCTACTGGAGTCTGTTCCCCTCAAACATAATTGTCTGCAAAGCAGGAAGCATTCCACTAAATATGGAAGCAGGAGGCGGCTCGGCACTAAGGAGACGTGTCGGCCACCAAGTCGGTCAAAAACATCAGCAGGTCACGGAGCTGATGCCTGGTGGGAATGGAGAATCGGGCAATGGGGGTGGAAGGTGAGGGCTCAGGGGTGCCCCATCCCCTGGGCCTTGGCCCCCGTGGGGCTGAGACCCCAAGGGGCCCCAGCCCCTGAGGGGCAGGGGGAGGAGGGTTTTATTTAAAGTGATTTCCTAGTATGTTACTAGCATGCTTTTTGATTTCTGTGCTCTTTTTAGTTTTCACACTGAGTTTCATGATGCTTGGGTTTTCATTAGTGATTTTATCCTCCGGCATGATACCCGTTTCATGGAGGATGCTTCTCTCCCTAGAGTGCCGTCTGCATATTCTGGATAACGTTTTCAACAAGGGTTTTAGCCCGCGGTGAGGAACTCCGATCCCCTTTAATACTTTTCCAAAGCCTGCTGGTAAATATCCCATGAGGGTGAGCTCCCTTGGCCACCTTGTGGCGTTTAGAAAAGGGGTGCCCGCCACGCTTCGATGTGCTCCGTCCAGGTGTGCACCTGGGTACTGCTCCTGCATGCCCGGCATAACACTATTCTCAGTCCACGGACACAGGTGAATCGGTAGTGGACACTCTCTTTCCTCAAGTGCTTGTTTTATCATATCGGGGTGTATTCCCGTTTCTTTGAGCATTTTAGGTTTTAACTTCTTGTGCGGTACAACATTCATAAACCACTTTAACAGTTTAATTTTCAGTTGCTCATTATCCAGCTTGTTGCTCACAGGACAGCCCATGCTAGCGCTATCAATGGACAATATGACTACATCCGAGTACTTATCTTTGCAGCATCCCTCTCCTGGTAGTGTGTAGGGCCCCTTACGGCAATTTGTCTCCAATTTTAAGACTGTATTTGAAGTGTAACTGACTGACAAGCCGATATAATCGCACACCATATCTGAGGACTGTGAGCTTCTGTGATTGCCTCAAATCGCCTTCTTGCCGTTCAGATCAACGAGTTCACCAGTCGTCAAAAGTGCCGCCTTATCTTGCAGAGCATGCCGTTTTCGCGCACCGCGCGGCATGCGCCGGGATACGCGACATACAATACCCACCAATTAGGACCTTACACGTCGACGTACGGTGTCCGAATTCCCCCGGAGGCCACCGACACGTAGGACTGCGGGGGTCACCGGCTGAGCGGATGATGCCGCGGCCTCTGAAAATCAGTGAAAAACAACATCATGGGAAATTCGGACACCGTAGGTAGTTTTAAAAAGGCATATATAGAGGACTTATGTATGCCTTTGACCCTCCTGCGGTGTCCGGACACCCGCTTTCCAGCATCCGGTAGGGTAGGATGCCGCCATCGGGTTTGGGTTTGCGGAGAGCGCTGAAATCTGCAGCCATTCGCGTTTCACCCGGTTGAACTTATCTGGAACTTATCGTATGCCTTGCACTATGCTTGCTTAACGGGCGTTAAGCAAGCACGGTACTCTGGTTGCGTCAAGGAATGTATACCATTCCTTGAGCACCGGCATTCCGGGGGGTCGCCTAGGTCACGTAGATTGTTCATCCACTCAAGTGAAATGAACAAAACTGGCAACGTGTAAATTTTTTTGTTGTGCGTGACACAAGCTACTTGAATACAGGTTTGTGGTTACGTTTGTTCGTGCGGGCGCGTTGTAGTGCGGATGGCTAACCTCGCGTGATCATCTTCGCGCAAGGGAGGCGAAGCTGATCACGTGCAGTTGGACATGAGTTCGCATTTGAGGAGTGTATGCATATATGCATTGTGATATGCTGTATGGTATGTCGTGCAATAATATATGATAAAAAATACACCGCTGCTGCTGACCCGGGTCAACAGCAGCGGTGTATTTTGAAGTGAACGAAAGTCGAAAGTGATTCAGAAACAGTTTCAAACTGTCTCGAGCTTCCCAACACCGATTTATCTGCGTCCGATGACTGTGTACATGTAATTGTACCGTCAGATCGAAAATAATTTTATACACAGTGTCTGGCGTAATTTTCGAGTCATCGTCGTCATCGAAAATGCACTTTTGATTAGGTCATGAAATTGCTGTACCCCTTTCCGGACCAATAGTCATGGGGGATAATGGGAAGGGTCTTATTCATTATAAAAACATATTATTTACATATACAAAGATGGTAATAAAACCGTTTATACATTTGGAGTATGATGGTCAAACCAATGCTGTCTACAGCATGGGCAGTGAACGGGTGTCATAATTAGGATTCCGTCTACGTATTTCTGCAAGAATCGATTCCCTCATCGCAGGATTGTTGAGGTGCTCCCTTGTCACAGAAACACCATGTGCATATGGGTCGCCTACTGTATCCATACGAAAATTGTATCTGGCTCGAATGAAAGGAAGAATGAACGTAAATAATATGTACTTTTTGTCAATACTTCGTCCAGATTCCTGCAGTAAAGGACAGAAACTTTGCACAACTGCTCATTAAGCTAATGCGACTGTGTGAGCAGCTCCGGTCAGACGCCGAATTTGTCGAGTTAAACAGTCACACATGTCATATTATGACAGAAGGTTTCAAGCAAACTGTAAAGAAAAAAACACAAAGGTCAGAAACTTTGCACAACTGCTCATTAAGCTAATGAGACTTTTTGAGCAGCTCTGGGCGGACGTCAAATTTATCGAGTAAAACAGTCACACATGTCATATTATGACAGAAGGTTTCAAGCAAACCGTAAAGAAAAACACAAAGGTCAGAAACTTTGCACAACTGCTCATTAAGCTAATGAGACTTTTTGAGCAATTCCGGTCAAACAATCAATCTACAGCATAAAACAGTCATTCTTGCCATATTATGACAGAAACATTCATGCAAACTGCAAAAAAAACACAAAGGTCAGAAATTGTGCCCACTTGCTCATTAAGCTAATGAGACTTTTTGAGCAAGTTCTGTAAGACGCAGAAAATTATGTAAAAATGACAATTTATATTGAATCTATGACAAAGGTTTCAAACAAATTTGAACTTACCCCAGATGGAAGCACCGCTGAGCCACCTATCTCCGTATCCATCGTATCGTCCAAGATACCGAAGAGTTCTGTTGATTTCTCAGGACACTTCCAAAAATCTTCGTTCTCGGAATTCCGCCAGATCTCATTCAAAAAAGAACTGTAAGCAGGAGCTTTGTTCCCTGATGAGCGTTGAACCAGCTCATCGAGTCTGGTCTTGCGCGTGGTGTAAGCGGGCGCCACGCTGCTGATTAGCATATTCTCAGCGTCAAGACTGACACCGATATGCTCATGCGCGCGGTCGCCCGCTGTCAGCGCGTACACCGGCGTAGTGCCGCTCGCGGCTGACGCAGCGCCCGCGAAAGAGACCCGCAAGTCCCCATCGGCGTTTGCCGGTAAAAGCGGCAAGTTTTTCTGAATTGCACTGCCATCGGCGCCCGCAAGAGAAATAGAGACTCGCAGCGCATGGCCCTGTAAACCAGGTACGCGCTCTACAGACCACTGCTTCCCGGGCTGTTGTATTATGTTTCCTGTGCTCATCAACGCGCGAAATTGATCTGCAGTTGCCATTTTTTTAATTCGCGAAAAAGAAAAGAAAAAAAAAGTAATGGGCTGTAAGCGGGTTATGCAAACTAGGTTTTGAATTGTGAGGAAGAACAGGTCGAGTTTCTGAAGTTTCAATAAATTCCGTGGTCTTGGCATCATAATCCGAGAATTGCGAATCGAATTATTTTATTGGACGGGCCGAACGCGACAAAGAACTCTAATCTGCATTCAAGATCTCGATTTCGATTGATGACATCTCAACTCGATCCGGGAAGTTGGATGCAGATTGATGTTATTGGATGAAAGTATGTCGATCGATCCGATGAATTTCATATGACCGACCGTAATATTCAAATTCAAAGTTATCGGCTGTCGCCCCTGACGAAACTCAGGATGAACTCTCGTCGTTTTCATTTCACGGAAATCGTCTTCATAAGTCTTTTGGCCTTTTTTTCTGATGAGACCGTTCTGGCGAATAGCTGACGAAGCTATCGACGAAGTTATTGACCTTTCCCCGACTGAAGTATACTACACCCAGAAGGAAGACGATATCATAGAAATAGAAACAGGCGTATTTCGCTCATAGCCTAATGAGCAGTTTGACTCTTTTTGACGAAATTCACTTTGCTTGTATATTTACAGGTGTGCTCGGCCTTCTACCAGAAGGTTTACAAAATAAGCCAAGGCTATTTCTGCGACGTACGCGAGCGTGTTCTCTCTGGAAGAGCAAATTTCATTCACGGGCTGACGGGCAGCGAGGCAAATCGGCGTTTGTCCAGCAAAAAATCGAATGTCATTGCCTTCGTGAATAAATATGCGGCTGAACAGGGCGAACCTCAGCCCGATAAACCTGAGACGCATCTCCCGTCGGGGGTGACAAGAGAAGAGATTTGGGATGAATATCTCGATTCTTTATCTATTCACGACCGCAAATCCAAGGAAGTCTCCTTGCCGTACTTCTACGAAATCTGGAAAGACAAGTTCAAATCTTGGCTCAAAGTTCCGAAGTGCAAGCGTTTTTCGCAGTGCAGTGTATGTGCTTCGATCAAACTCTTGAAGGAGGGCACACCCAAATCCCAGCACGGTAAGCTAAATTCTGAAAAAGATAGTATTCGCATTTGTTCTACGTTGTTTTAGAAGTTTGTACTCTAAAACATTTTTTTTCAGGTCCATCCTACAAACACGGCCGAAAATCCAACATGACTAAGAGCATCAAGGAAAACAAGACGTGGTGGAAATATTCCTCTGTCATCATTGACGGGATGACCCAATGGACGACGCGCCTGCCGCATTTCAGGCGCATGCCATCATATCTGGACCGGAAGGACTTCTTGGACGTGCACAACATGGGTAGCATCATCGAAAACGTTGGCCGGTTTATGGACTTCAACTACGCGAATTACGGCGACGACGCCAACTTCTTGCTGAACGTGCTGCATCGTGACGTCACTCGAATTCAAGAGCACCGTCGTAAAGGGGATGACGAGGAACCGTACCCGATGCCGGAAGTGTTATACGTCCAGCTCGACAACGTGGGCACCAACAAGAGCGTTATGCTTTTGGCGTATATCTCTTGGTTGGTTATGCCTGGCGCGTTCAAGAAGGTGAAGGTGAACTTCCTAATCGTCGGCCACACCCACGAGAACATCGACAAGATGTTCTCGCGTTTTTCTGTGCGCTTAAAACGCAAGCTTGCGATGACCCTTGACGAAATGATGGAAATCGCAAAGGAGTGTTTCTCGGATGGTATCTTCACGACCGCGGTGGGGAAAGTGCACGATTTGAAGACCTGGTTCGGTGGTCGCTACGAGTCAGAACGTCTGTGGCATCTCCACGCAGCAGACCTTCAAAGCGTACATGAACGAGGATGGCGAAGTGGTTGTGCAATACAAGATGTATTCCACCGACAAGAAGTGGCTACCGGAGGAGGGCCTCAAGGTGTTGAATTCTATGCCCGAGAACCTGCCTGATTTTGTCAAACCGAAAGCCTTCTCCGACGAAGGGCTTGCGAAGCTCGAGGATCTGGTGCAATGGTTGCGGACCATTTTGAGTACGACGTTTACATCTACCCACGAGGCGTGGTGGGCGGAGCTGTTGAGGAAGCAACGAAAGCTGACCGAGGAGGGCATTTTTTAGGAGCCCAATGTCCTGTTCATTTTGCCGAGCAAATTGCACGCACGTTTGAATGCCCCTTTGGTGCATGCCCTGGAAGCTCCTCTCAGACTCGCCGAAGCTCAGATGCCAGCAACAGCAGAAATTCCAGCCCGAATTCAAGAACGCGTAGAACGTGCACCGATTGCCGTGTACTGTACACGGGCAAACGTAAGGCGGTGAATCGGGCTGCTAGAAAAGCCGAAGCGTACGTGGCCAACCCGGTATGGGAGGTTTCGTTCGATCAGATGACCGTCAACAGCTACGCCGTTTGCTTCGGAGAAATCACGGGCGTGAAGGCCAACGATGTATGCCAATTCCGCGTGAAGCTCAACGGCAAAGAATGGTCGGACCCCCTGATGCTTGTCCGAGTGCATGCATGGATTGTCTACGCGAAGGAGTTGAAGTACAAGTACCTGAAAGTGAAGACATACACGGACACTAAGGAGCGAAGACTCGGAAAGGTGTTGGCAGCGAAAGCGGGAGCCTTTTGGGAGAACGCATCCGATACGCCGTCAACTGAGCCCTTCAATAGCTGCAGAGATATTGCTAGCGTGGAACATCGCTGCTGACGAGGCAAAAAGTTGTATCCCAGATGAGCAGTATGGGCAACTTATAGTCGCACTGCTTGCGCAAAGAGCGAAGAAAAGACGAATCGATAACGGGCAAATGGAAGAAACAGTAGGCGATGAAGACAATAGCCGCGAAAACGAGGAAAATGAGCTAGACGACGGTAGCGATGTTGAAATGTGAATAGAATCAGCTTACTTAGACGCACGAAATAGATGTACATAATGTAAATACGATTATTAGAGAAATCTGATATGGCGATTGCTCATTTCTTTCGTATGCCATGCTCGCTACCATTTACAACACAGAAAATAAATCGCATGCTTGACCGTGTCTTGGAAACATTTTCGTGCGTGTCTTGGAATTTTACCGTTGCGGAGGCCTGCGAGCAAAAAGGTTTTCAACATTAACATTTTCAGCACATATATTTTCTAAGTATCGCCAAAAACAGCTAATGTCAATTATCTACCCTAATGTCAATTTCATCGAATAGCGCGTGTTGTAAGCAAACCTCAAAGGACCCCCTCGGGTTTTGCAGTAGATGTAAGTATTGCGACGTGTTGGTGAAACGCGTCGGCGGTGCGGTAGTCGGTGCGAGTTCGACGAGACTTTCGGTGTCGGTAATCGGTGAAGGTAAAATCGGTAAAGGTAGTGGCGGTAGTCGGCGCGAATAAGCTGACAGAAACAGTGATATATATATATATATGTATTTGGCGGGGTCGGATATATATATATATTTCACATGTTTCATCAACGTATGGACAGTTGGACACATGCGCTCTAGACATGTTCGATCTTCGAGTTTTGGGCTTTGTTCGAGTTTGGATTCGAAGCAACTTATTGTTATTGGGAGCGCTAGTGGTGCTTGGGGGACAATTTGGCCTCCTAAGCTTATTCATGTCTCGGACGCCTAAAACAAGCTGCTGACGCCTAAAACAAGCTGCTGACAACACTAAAAAGTCCCTCGTGTGAGTTAAACGAACTCCCCCAAAATCGCTTCCGGATGCTCTGACGCTTGTGTGGTGTGCGAGAATACAGCTTCACTTCAGGCATTCGCATACGATTAACGATAGGCATACACATACAGAATGATACACCAGCACCATACTGATACTCGATACAGATGATACGATAGGCATCGGCAGCACGAGCAGCGGGCTGCTGCGTGGCGATGAACCTTCATTTTTGTGAAAGGGCGACGCTTATGTGGAAAAATATTCTGACGTAGGACGGTACTGTAGGATCGAGCGTCCGCGGTTGGTCCTCTTCAAATCGTGCAGCCGCAGCCGGCGACAAGCCATGGAGGGAACAGGGATATTCTTGCCGAGTATCAGTATGGTTGTCGATGTCGGCCCACCGACAGTTACTCCGCTCGTGTCGACATGACTATCGACTCAGCAAGTCATTATCGACGTTCTCGAAAATTCGCCCTTCGATTCTGCCACGCCAATGGTGCGAATGCCTTTTGACGCGTCAGTGCCACGGCAGCTATTTATATACCGTGTCACTCATTTCAGCGCCACCATTTCAGCGTCAGCAACTCTCATTCTGATGTGGCGATCTGGCCGATGATCTATTCAACTCATTTCCTTTGTCCCCGATGTGACGTGGTGAATCAGATTCTCCTGACGTGGTCGATCGGATCTACCAAACGACGCGTACCAGACCTCTTGGGCGCAATGAAGTTCAATGAAACGCTCTCCGTACAGTCGAGTGCAGTTCAACAATATTCACTGTTGGTCCAGCTATTTCATGTTACTCGAATATCCTTTTAATGGCACCGGAGCGCAATTTACAGCCGTATGGAGGGACTTTATAGTGTTGTCAGCAGCTTGTTTTAGACGTCCGAGTTTGAGAGAAACGGGAAATCGGCGAACCTAGATCAGAAGCACGATGGATCACGCATAACCCTAACATTTCACGTGCGCTTTAAAATAGAGGCGGGAAATGGTTACCTGTTCTGTTTCGACAATGCGGGTGAACAGCGGTTTGCAAGTTCTGGAAGCTGTCAAGCGGCAAAAGGTGAAAGTTTTGCGCAAGCTGCTGGCCATGGGAGCTCCTCTGGACGTGACTGATAGCAAGGTAAAGTGCCTGTGCTGTTCCTTGCTGTTTGCGCGTATCGCAACGTTCAGCCAAGGCCAAACCTTGCTGTACTTATCGGGCGATGATATTCTCGCCATAAGTATCCTCGCGATGAATATCCGAGGATTCAAGTACTGCGAACACTGTCTGTAAGGTCCTGAACACGTTTATGGTTGCCGAGCGTCAAGCACCGTCGACGTAGAGACTTGAAACTTTCTTCGACATTCGTCCGCACAAATTCGCACAAGTCGAAACTGTGTTTCTATGCGCCCACATTCTTAGTCTCGTTCCTCGATCGCCACTGTAGGTGTACCCGTCCTCTATGGTGCATTTTAATCTTTGAAACTCTCAACATGGGCAAGAATAAAGTTTTTCGTCTCCGTCTTTCCTTAAATGTTTAGCATACCCTTGTTCACAGGGACGAACGGCACTGCACTATGCGAGCGCTCTCAAGTCAGTTGAATGTGTCCGAAGCTTGACGGAAGCTGGAGCGTTGTGTAACTCAATGGATAGCGAGGGCTACACGGCTTTGTGATTCCCTAGACGCCCTCCCTTCCCCGACTGCAATTAGGGTCAGAATTCCGTGTTGCGTCTATTTCGCTTACTTGCATATTCACAAGGGCGTTGCGTCTCTCGCGTCGCGACACCCCGTCGATGCACCAGAAACGCTCCGCCCACTCGTCTGCGCCCGCGACTCATATTCTGGAAACGTTCGTGAAGTTCAGCACCATGAGACTGTTTAGACTGCAAAATAAACAGCTCTTTGTGTTTCCAGTTACACATCCGTATTTCTGTTTCTTTCACTTGCACTAGCAGCACGAAACCCGACAAGACGAAGCGTATTTCGCTCGCTGATATCCCGCGCTATCCCGCAGACACCTCGCCGCCGGTTACGGTGGAACTGAAGTGGTGGACCTCCTCCTCAACGCAGGAGCTCAACCCAACGGTCTGGCTGCCAAACTCTTTCTCCAAAGCACCTCAAACCCTCTCGTCCCCCAGCAGGGCCTGTGACCTCGTTGGCCAAACGGCTTGCTTGCTTCCTGCGTGGCCTCAGACCTGACTGCCGAGCGTCTCGGCGAGTCCGTCGGTCGTTCTGTTGGGAGGTCTTCCGGGTGTCTCACGGGGGCCTGGCGACCATGTTGTGACCTCTTCGGCTAGAATATTTATATTCCCCACAAACTTACCCTTATGGAGCTTGCCTGTCTTTCAACTAGTGTACATATCTGGTCGCGCTAGCTGTGCTCGGACACGAGCGCTAGCTGGGCTTGGACGTGAGTGTGCTGCCGTGTTTGCCTGGTGAAGCTGAGTGTGCGCCAACGAGTGTACCTCCCGAGAGACCTCTGGAAAGCGAACCCCTCCTGTTCACCTGCCTTGCATCCTGTGCACGCGTTCCTCTGCAGCTTGCTCTCCCCAACGTCCGCCCGAAGAGAAGAAATGACATGAAGCTCCGAGCATGGCTCTCGACTCACCGATGGTAGCCGTCCCGGCGTTATCGGAGGAAGCGTTTTCTAATACTCCGGCCTCGCTGCGCTCTGTTGTGTGCCAAAATGTCATCCCGTGCCACCTGGCGGCTTCCCCGCGCGCGCCGCTGCTGAAGGGCGGGCGCTGCCGGTGGCTGCGAGGCAGTGCGCGACCACGCCGGGCGCAGTCCGCGGGATCTGGTGGAGATGGTGCTCGCCGGCACCCGCAAGCCGCAGCCGGGCATGCAGGAGGTGCTGTCGAAGCTCTCCGGGCTCTCCGACGAGCAGCGCTGCGGCAACGACCAGCGCCTGGTGGCCGCCGCCGAGGCCGGGGACGCGCTGGTCGTGCAAGAGATCCTCAGTGAAGGCCTCCCCCTGCAGCTCGCCAAAGGCCAGGAAGCGCTCTCCGGTGCGCCTCGCACTGCCCGCTCTCGAGCCACGACCCGTACATTTCGGAGACTCCCCTACCTACCTAACCTACTCCCCCTCCCCCCCCCCTCTTCACCCTCGCAGTAGCAGCAGCTGGCAGCTGTGGTTGCCGCACGCGCCAAGGCGAAGAGCCTCTGCCCTCTGGAAGCGAGGGCGCGAGTGTTTCCGAGGATCGCTGCAAGAAAGTTTCGAGAGTCTCCGCAAGCAGTGGGGAGGCCCTGGGATGTAGTCAGCTGGTGGTGCGCTAGGCGTACTTCAGGTGTATGCACGGGTTAGGTGGAGTTACAGGGGGTTAAAGGAGCTGGGTGAGGAAGCAGTGGCTGCCAGGTGCGGCTTCGCGGAAGTTGTCGAGCAGCTGGTGAACGCCGGGGTTACGGTGGATGCCCGTGACATGGACCACACCACCCCCCTGATGCTGGCCGCAGATGCTGGGCACGAGACGTGCATACAGGTTTGTTCCTTGCCGGCATGCGCGTGGGCTGCACGCGGGTCGGCCCGAGTCCAGAGGAGAGTGGCGGCGATGGCATGCTCGTGCAAAGTATAGGACCGGCATTGTGCTGACAAAGATGCCATCCAATGGACGAGGGCATTGCCGCTCAACCTTAGTCGTCGCAGCTGCAAAAAGTGTTGACGTTGTCACATGGGTCCTTCTTGTGATTCACGATGGAGGAGAAGGCGGGAGACAGTATGGGATCACCGCAGAGACTGCGAGCCTCGTTGCCCCTCTCTACCCGAGATTGTGATCCACGGTGGAGGAGAAGGCGGGAGACAGTATGGGGCCACCGCAGAGACTGCGAGCCCCGTTGCCTCTCTCCACCGAAGATTGTGATCCACGGTGGAGAATGCGGAGACAGTATGGGGCCACCGCAGAGACTGCGAGTCCCGTTGCCTCTCTCCACCGAAGATTGTGATCCACGGTGGAGAATGCGGGAGACAGTATGGGGCCACCGCAGAGACTGCGAGCCCCGTTGCCTCTCTCCACCGAAGATTGTGATCCACGGTGGATGTACATTTGGATTCCCCAAAAATAATCGACTTGAGCGTCCCTTCCTTCCCCCTGTTTGACTTTGGAGTCTCCAGCCACAGCCAAGCTTTAGTACTGGACGAGCATCGCTACTCCTTCCCGGACCTTGGAATCTCCAATTTGAGTCCCTCCCCTTCTCCGAGCCTGATACCTCCGCTTTCAGAAAAGCCGCTCCCCACCAATCAGTCATCGCCCTTGTCAAAATCTCTCCCGCCCTGACCCCCGCCCTCAGTCCCCTGTCGAAGTCGCCTGGCTCGGCATATTGGCGCGGACACTTGGCCTCATGTACTGCTGGAGGAGGAGCTGCAGCGTGACCCCATCGAGCCTTGGCGGCCTGCTGCTGGGTCAGGTGCTTGTGGCGGTCGGAGCCGACCTCGAGGCGTGCGACAAGGTGGGCGTCACCCCCCTCATCGCGGCTGCCTACAAGGGCCGCTCCAGCGCGGTGATGGCCTTGCTGCACGCTGGAGCTTCCGCCGCCACAAAGGCCCAGGTACTCGATCCCTCCGATACCAGGCATCGAGCTGTGCCAGCCCTGTTGCCGTGCGCTCCTTGGCAAGCTTTGCTCGCAGGCCCTCCTGTGATAGAACTGACGTGCTTTGTGTGCTGAGCGCCCTGCATCCTGCATGCCTGCCTTCTCCTGACCCTGCAACACGAGCTGCATGCCGCTCCAGAGCTGCGCGCTGCTTGTGGGCCGGCGGATAACTAACAATGAAAATGCATCCCGCACACTTGATCCGCGGGCATCGCCGCTGAGTTGAAAGAAGCACACTCCAGACTCCAGGTGTGGAGCTCTTAGGGCTCTTAGGGCTGTATAGGGGAAACATTTGAAGAAGCTGGTGACCGGGGCTAGCTCAAGGGGGGCCTCTGCAGGCGCTCCGCTCCATGAAGGTCTTGAAGGCTCCTTATGCTTGCGAGGGGTCTGCACAGG
The DNA here is from genome assembly GCA_001247695.2 of Cymbomonas tetramitiformis. Taxonomy (NCBI): domain Eukaryota; kingdom Viridiplantae; phylum Chlorophyta; class Pyramimonadophyceae; order Pyramimonadales; family Pyramimonadaceae; genus Cymbomonas; species Cymbomonas tetramitiformis. The sequence continues at coordinate 38,307 of LGRX02006996.1, forward strand.
GGGGGAGAGAATGAAAGGTTGCAGGGGTCTGCACAGGGGAGAAGAAGAGATGAAAGGTTGCAGGGGTCTGCACAGGGGAGAAGAAGAGATGAGAAGGTTGCAGGGGTCTGCACAGGGGAGTGGAAGAAATGAAAGGTTGCAGGGGTCTGCACAGGGGAGTGGAAGAGATGAAAGGTTGCAGGGGTCTGCACAGGGGGAGTGGAAGAGATGAAAGGTTGCAGGGGGTCTGCACAGGGGGAGAGAGAGAGCTAACGCGGCCCACGGAGGGGAGGGGATGGGCGGCTCCAGGGGGGGGTGACGCCGCTGCTGGCGGCTTCGGAGGGAGGCTGCGGGAAATGCGTGGCGATGCTGCTGGAAGCCGGCGCGGATGCAAGTAGCCGCACCAACGAGGGCAAGACCGCTCTGATGCATGCATGCGCTGGGGGACGCCACGTGGCTGCGGAGGTGCACCTTCCACTCTTTCCCGTCTCTTGCAGTCGGTGCTGCATGCATACTCCATCAATAATCCATAAATGTGGCATTCATACGAACCGTATGGCTGGATGGTGGACATAGCTGTATGCACATACATACACACACAAGTGTCCCGAAGTGTGTGCTGAATCCTTTGATCCCCGGCGTGGGTACATAGTGCAGCCGGTCTTCTGTGGCTACGGGGCGCCAAAGGAGTCGGTCCAAGCATAAGCACGCACACCATGGAGCAGGCGCTGGCGGAACCATGGGCTCCCGCTGATGCGGCGCACTGCGGTGGGGGGTCCAGGTTCTCATCCGGGCCTCAGACGTCGGCGCGATGGACACGGAAGGTACAGCCCCCCCGCACAGTCCCTTCCCCAGCAGTCTCTAGGAGGGCTGGTGACGCCACACTCAAGTTGTGATGACCGGCGTTGCTGCGACCAGTCTCAGTCTCAGTCTCTAGGAGGGCTGGCGACGCCACACTCAAGTTATGATGACCGGCGTTGCTGCGACCAG